>WIPJ01004834.1:535960-579187 GCA_018155075.1 Cassiopea andromeda
ATATATATATATATATATATATATATATATATATATATATCACTTTGGTGCTTCCAAATAGTAAATAGTAGTACTTCCTGCTATTCACTTCATTTCCAAAATTTATGGAAAGGATATGCTATGCCTAAAATAATTTAATCTGCCAAATAAAATTCTAATACACTTTGAACTAAAGCGACAAATGGAATTGTAGAGTACATATATTTGCTTCTGCTGACCGTGTAAAGATTTTTTTAAATATTTAGGGCATTTATAATTTGTATCAACTGTAACTCCCTAGAAACTGTAATAAAATAGTATGCATTTAGTTTTAATTCTCTTCAGTTTATTAGAGTTGAATAGCTACTAGCTATACAATGTAGCCAACGCTAAATAACTTCAGTTCAAGAGCATAATATGAAATCTACAAATACAAATCTCGCTAGTAACTAAATTGTGCTTGGCTGGCTTAGAATTCTAGCAAACAAAACTGAACACAATAATATTAATAGCTTAGCAGCTCCGGGTCACACCATGATTTATTGCTCATGCAAAAAATATTATGTTCAATGTATAATGAGGTAGATAACTTACAAATAATAAGCATAAGATCACGATTGCCAATGCCTCTTTTAATACAAAGTTTAAGAAATGGGTCAAGGGAAGGGGACGATACTTGAGTTTCATATGAGTGGAATTTCTGTCTAAACTTGCTTCAAAGCCTACAGCTAATTCTGCGATATAAAACGTATTGTCTGCTGCAGAAAGAAACAGTAGTGGTGCAAATAGAGAGATAGCCAAGATGATCTACAGATTGTCTAGCAGAATTATAGACTGCAGCGCTTGAGAGACCACACATATAGCTGAGTTACTTCGTCAAGCATAACGCTCTTCATCTAGATATGCCCCACAGCCTGCAACAACATGGAGGATTCTCAATCATGTTGATAGTCATAATAATTCATAGCGATGATCTAATTTCAGTATATTTACCCGCAGGTTCTATTTGTTGCTACCAATGGGAAGCACACACATGAACTAGAATTTTTCGAAGAAGAAAAGCTCGTCCAAGCATCTGCATCACTGAAAGCCAAAGGTGTACATGTTTACGCAATCGCCATTGGGGGTGACTACCACCTGTTCAATTTACTCACAATTGCAAATGACGATGAAAGTGTCTTCAAAATTGGAAGTGATAATCAGCTGAGTGGAGAAAAAGTAAAGATCCTTAAGAAGATATGCCAAAAGAAAGGCTGAAATGCAGGAAAACTTGGACGAAACTGAAACAACAAAACAGCATAGAAAGCTGAAATTTATATTGTAGAAGTCATTGTGGTGAAATATAACTTAGCAACTTGTATTCAGTGAAATTCAATCTCACTATGTTCATGAGTCAAGATAGATAATCTACTTTTCTATGCGTCAAACCAAACTTGTGTCGAAGTTAGCCTGCCAAAGACAATGAGACTTTCATTACTTTCATAAATAGTTTCAGATGTCCCCTAGAGCACGATTTTTCTAACGTGCAGTTCTACATAAAATGTGCAATTCTGAAAAAATTTGTGCAGTTCAAAGATCTAAACGATAAAACTGTGCAGTTCAAAGAGGTAGTATCTAACGACAAAAGCATGCAAGTAGATAACAACAAAAATGGTAGACGTAAGTTAAAAATGATTGGAGAAAAAGGCTAGACGTGGAATGGTAAGAAATAGTAGCATTTATCTGCTCCTTTTTGTCAAAAACAGGTAGTTCACTCCTTTCTGAAACCAGGTTATAATTCTTCAATATAGCATGGCTGGATTATATGTGTAGTTCTCAATTTTCCTTAAAAACCTGCCCTATAGCGAGTATTACACTCAATCATCTTCACTGGTGAATTGGTAGAAATATGGACTCAATCAAAATGCATTGCACATTTCACATTAAGCCCACTACAGCCACCAATCCCAAAGATGCCGTGTTTTAAAAACCTTGATACTAGAATAAAAAAAAGAAGATAGAATTCCTTCTGTATCACATTGCAAATTGAGTAGCATAGTGTTTTTAAGTTAAAATACAGTTAAGTCAAAGCAATATTCAGCGATGTTGCAGTGGTCTGATTATCATTCATGAGTACAGGATTTCATGTTACTCAGATGCACCTACAAAGCAACATGTCTGGTTTTTTCCAGCCATCGACTGGCTGCCAAATGGCATGGGTGCCAGAAACGCAAGTAAGAACATACATTTACAAAAGCCAAAATTAGAACATACCAAAAGAAGCTTTTTGTTCACAGCTCCGAACGCTTGGAATAGTATTTCACAGCCCATTAGAGATGCCTATACTATTGCATGATTTAAAAAAAGAGTTACACTGCAAAAGAGTTTAGTTTGTTTTCACTAGGTTCGCCATGCCCATTTTGTTTACCATTTACTTTCCTATAAATTTTGAGTTCGTATTAAGTTATTAGACTGATGATGTCTCCCTGGAATTAGGGTCCGACACGTCTGGACTTGTCATGGTTATGTCTAACTACTTGAAAATGTTGAAATTGGAAATGTCGTAAATAATGCCATCATGTCTCTTATTATCGTTGTGTTCACTCTGCGATGCATTAGGAAATTACACTTCCCTCAAAGTGAATCTAAAAAAGAGTTGAAATCTCACCTTTTGAGCTAGCAGACACTAGTAACCCTAATTTGCACAAATCCATTGTAGACCAGCAATAAAATCCTTCATTTTGTAGTACATTTGTTATTTTTTGCGGTATGGTAGCTTAATTTTCTTTATGTAATATTGCCTTAGTTTATGTAGTTACTGTAATATTCTATACCTTTGGGCTCCCTGTGTTAACATAACAGTTACAAGAATAGCTGAACACACATTGTGAGTAAATCTTCTTCTTCTACTCTGCTTATCCTGGAGAGAACGTGGCGCCCCTGACAGCTATCTGAAACTCATCCCTGTTATTAGGCTGCCTTCCAGCCTGAGTAATTGACATATTCAGTACATCCTCTATGTCCTTCTCCCACTGTCTTCTATGCCATCCTCGATTTCTTTTCCCATTAACTCTGCCTTCCAAAATGGTCCATCCCATTCCATCATGCCTTTTAAGATGCCCAAAGTACTTTGAATTTTGACTAAGTACGTAGCTCCTAAGCCAATTTTCTTTGACCAAGTTCATTCCTAATCGACTCATTTGTCCGATGTTCTGTGCATGGTACCCTTAATAATTTCATCTCAAAGGAGTCAATAAGCTTTGACACAGCTTTGGTCATGGTCCACGCCTCCCATCCATATGATGCAATAGTGAAAATGCAAGGCCTTAGTATTTTCAATTTTGTTTGAGCAGATTCTCCTTTCCACAACAATTTCATGCTCATTTGCTTGTTGGTTGCAGTTGCCTATCTCCTTCTAATTTCTATTTTTCCATCACTATTCTCAGTTACTGTGCTGCCAAGACATTCATATTTGTTCACTGTCTCTAAAGTTTCACCATTGACTGTAGTATTTACTAGTCTTATTCTTTCATCCGTTTTCATGTCTTTAGTTTTTTTGACGTTAAGCATAAGGTGTTTCCTCTCACTTTGCGTTTTCACAGATTCAACAAGATTTCGTAAGCTTTCATTTGTGTGATAAGAGAGCAGTATCACCTGCAAATCGAAGATTACTTACTTTATGCTCATTTACACTATGTATATACTTTATGATCGTTAATGACTTCATCTTCTCCCGCCCTCATTATTGACTGAGTATAGAAATTGAAAAGATATGGTGATAGGATGCACCCTTGTCTAACTCCTCTCTTTACTGAGAACCACTCTGTTTCTCCACAGATTGTTCGAACTGTAGCTTGTAAACTTTCATAAAGCACTTTTATTAGCTCTTTTTCATTGTT
This sequence comes from Cassiopea andromeda, assembly GCA_018155075.1. Classification (NCBI taxonomy): domain Eukaryota; kingdom Metazoa; phylum Cnidaria; class Scyphozoa; order Rhizostomeae; family Cassiopeidae; genus Cassiopea; species Cassiopea andromeda. Next base: position 539,818 of record WIPJ01004834.1, read on the forward strand.
TGGGAATCCCATATCTCTCATTGTCTCCCAAAGTTTGCTATGTGAAACACAATGAAAAGCCTTGGAGTAGTCAATAAAGCATATGTATAGATCAACATTAAACTCTCTGCATTTCTGAATTATCATTTTCAAAATGAAGATTTAGTCACGTGTACCAAGTTTTCTCTTAAACCATGCCTATGTGGCACTTACTTCTTCCTCTACCATCGATTCAATTCTCTTTTTTCAGGATCATTAAAAGAATTTTGCTTGCATGGCTTATCAAGGATATTGTCCGATAGTTTGTGCATTCTTTCAGATCTCCTTTTTGGCAGAGGGATGTACACTGCTCTCTTTCAATCCAGAGGCCATTCAACTGTATGCCAAATTTTCTTACAAAGATGTTGATAAACACCTATTCCCTCTTCTCAGCTCAATTTTCTCGTCTCTGCCGTCAACCCATCACAATATGGTGTTTCCCCACCCTTTAGGCTTTTTATAGCCCATTCAACTTCTTCTCTTAATGGTTTTCTACCTCCCTCAGGATCCTAACTGTGTACCTCTTCTTCCGCTTCTCCGTCATTGCAGCTATACATGTCTTCACAGCACTCTTTCCAACATGATCGAATCTCATCATTCTCTGTCAAAACACTTCCCAATTTATGCTTCATGACACGTTAATGTGGTTGAAATGTTCTGGTTATGCTATTTACTTCCTGAAACATGGCTCGTGAGTTGTTATTCAGTTGGTGTTTTCGTATGTTATTGCACGTTGTGATTATGTATGTTGTCTTATCTGCTCAATAAAGTGATTTTTTCTTTTTGATGTTGCTTGTACTTTTGTTTACTTATCAAATCTGATTTACCTTTCAATTTCTTCACCCATCTATCTTTTCCAATGGTTGGTCAGATATTCAATGCTGTTTTCTCATTTTTTCCTCCTAAACTGTTTATCTGCAGCTGTTATTAATACCTCTCTGGCCCTGTTTGCGATTGCATCAGGTTCCTCTTCCTGCATGTCTAGAAGAAGGGTGGCATATCTGTTCAGACTTCGACTCAGTCTACAGTTTCAAAATCAAAGCGAATGGGGTGAGAGTCAGTTCTTTGTTTATTACTTTATGTCTCACGCTCATAGAGAGAAGCTCATGGTCCGTGTCACAATCTGCACGTGGGAAGGTTTTGACATTCAACACTGAAGTTCTTCACTTTCGTTTTACAAGCATGAAACCTATTTGGTTTCTTGTGTGTCCATCCGGTGATGTCCATGTGTAGAGTCTCAGCTTTGCTTGCTAAAATAAAATATTCGCAATCACCAGGTCATTCTCTACAGCGAAATCCTCCAGTCGGTCTCCATTTGAATTTCTTTCTCCCAAACCATATAGCCCTGTTGCAATTGCATATAACCTGCCCAAATTTTCACCAATTTTTACCTTGAAGTCTTCCATAATTACTATTACATCTCTCTCATTAACTTTTTCAATAGTCACCTGCAATTCTTCATAAAACGATTCTATTTCTTCACCATTTTCTTGGGTTGTTAGAGCATACACTTGAGGATACTAGCTGTATCAATCGACTCATGTTCCAAAAGCCAAAACTAAAGTCCACTCTATCAAAGTTACCAAGGGAATCTTTTATCATTGTCACCACTGGGCAATTGGTTCATTGGGTTCCCTCCCCAGCTCAGCTAAGAACGTAAAATTTCAGCTTTTTGGCTTTGAAGCTAGGGCTTTTTGCTTACTAATAACAGTGAAAATGTCTTCCTTAATATTTATTGACCTTGGCTGCAAATGAGTTGGGGCCCTTACACAGGCTTGGCTCAGAGTCAATTCCCTAAAAAGATGCTCTGAAGTTACATCTGGCTTCCTACTACTATAAAACTTTTGTAAATGTTGTCTGAGATTCTACAGCTCACTGCAAACAATACAATGTATTTTCCCATTGAAGTATGAATAAACATGTATCGCTTTATTTGGGAGAAGTGAGTTTATGAGAATGTCTTATGTCAAAGCTAGGCGTCAAAACTATGATTAAAGATCTACAAGAGTATGCTACAGCGGCATTCTTAAAATTAGAACAAGGCAATAGTGGCATTGCATGTTCAAATTATCAAAATTTCATACGAGAAAGGAGATGAACTAACAGAATACAGCTTCAATGTATTGTGAAAGTTAAGTAAAAAGAATAGGGTGTCGAATAGTGATCCTCTACTGAAGAGGATCAGCCAGACCAACCGAAAGACCAGAGCCATTTGTAGCTACTCTAAAATCCTCCAGATTGTCCTTTTTTACATCAAAATAAGCATCGGATATGATCAAATTTATTTGTTAAGTGAGAAACCAACAGAGAAATCAAGAGAAACGGCAGGTTACTATCGCAAAAAAAAACAAAATTGTTTACGCAAAACAAGATAATCTGAAAAGAAAAGGCAGAGATTTGTCAGCATAAAGAGAAAACTACAACCATGAAAAATCATTCGCTGCAAAGCTTTATCAAATAAAGAGCCTGAAGAGTGGGACATTTTCATGAGTCAATCACAACATGTGGTTCCTGCTGCGATAGAATCAGCGCTCCCGCCGATGGCTCTAAAAAATTTGATTGCAACAAAAGCGGCATATACAAAATACACACAAAAAGGTTAACCTAAACAAATTAAATCAAAATCTACTTGAGTAAGAAGCTGCATGCACAGTCATTGCTCACGCTGCAACACGAAAGACTGGAATAGTCATTCATGTTCTTCTATACTCATTGGCTTCCGGAATGTCGCTTCGGTTGAGTTTATGATTTACTGACGGCTAATAACCTCTTTTTAACAAGAATACCTAATTTTTCGCTGAGATTCATTATTCTTAAATATTTTCAATTTTTAGCCTTAGATTATTCTTAAATTATTCTCAAGTGCCAAAAGCGTACCTTGCCTGAAAATCAAAGGAATGTGCTCAAATCTCTGCTGATGTCTTACTTCATCACAGAGCAAAGTAAAAGTGGAGCAGAGCAATAAATACTATATCGATAGTGCAAAAGTCAATCTAAAAGCAGTGTTAGAACTCAAAAACACAAGATTCTAAATCCTGATAAAGCTTGAGCCTTGCAGTATTCCTAACTAATTCTTACATTTCAGCGATTCTGAGCTTTAATATTCCTAGAAACATTATTCTTATATAAATAGTGTACTGTATCAAACAACATGCTGCAATGTAGAGCACAGAAATGGCAGATTTCCGGGTAGTCACACCTGAAAAGTTACTCTGATACAGGTTCCAATTCCAACAATTCACATATGATCAAATCAAAATCTGGCAAACATGGTTAACACTTGTGGGATAATGCATATTCAGCTGAAAACTCAGCGTGATAAAGTATTGTTGCACTGCTGTGAACAATAAAAATAACATCTCAACTCACTATGTGGGTCAGGTAGCACAATTGACTTACCACTGTTATTTTTTTAATGCTTGCTGCCTATATAAACTCTTCTTTCAAAAAACTACAATTGTCTTGATGAAGATTGAGCCGCGCATTGCTCTTAACTTATTCTTAAATTTCAACTTATCTGATCCTCAATATTCCTATTAACTATATTCTTTAACAAAAGAGTGTACCTCAAAATACCACGAAACTTTCAATTCCAGATAGGCTCTATGATCTAGAAGGGTTCATAAACATACTAATATTTTTCCTGACTTTTCCAGACCTTTTCCTTAAAAGTAAAGGTGTTTTTTCCTAATTACGTATCAAAAATACAAAGAACTTTTCTTGACCAATCGATGTTACAAATAATGCGACCGTCCTATCTTCTACAAATAAGTAATTGAGTAAATTTTTCAATCTGGCTATGAAAAGGAGATTAAACTAAATTATATTTAATCTCCATTTCCTGACCACATTGAAAAGAATGTGCTCAATTACTTGGCACATTACTACTAGATTGCTTGTTTTGCCATTGTGTGCAATATGTAGTGTTTTCACTTGCATGGATGATGAAAATTCCTGAATTTTTCCTGACTTTTTTCAAGTTTGAGTTAAATGTACTGACTTTTCCTAACTGCCCTTAAAATCAAAATTTTTTCCTAAGTTTTTTCTTGATCGTATGAACCATATGTATTGCAAAATGGGAAGTCAATACTCAAACGAAACAATCCTTCAAACATGAACACTACGAATCTAAAAATGGGCCTTGGTTCTATCCTTTTTGCATCCACTACCAAAAAGAAATCCTGGCTGCCTGGAAACCAATAAATTTAAGTGCTTCCTAAACACTATCACTTTCAATGCAGAACAAGGCCCCATAACTTCATAACTATTACGATCCTACTATGAATAACTTGCAGTTCGTAGTACGTACTAGGATCTACTTTGTTCTAAAATCCTTCAGTACAATAGAAACAACAGCTGAGTTCATCAAACCATCAAACACTTCGAACAATTCGGCTATATTCGCAAAAATCGAACTGGGATACGAGAGACGTGACATTTTTCGAGTAATGACTTGAGGTTAAAATTATTGATAGTTTGCTCAATTATTGGAGACTTTTATGGAACTTTGAGAGTGAATCTCTCTTAACACCTGAATTCTGCGCACAACACACCAATTTAAGGTAAACCATATTACATTTTGGGGATCAGTTTGGTAACCTATAAAGCTGCGCTTATTTTTGAGACGCCATTTTATTATTGAAAAACAGCTAATGCAATATAGTGACAAAAGATCTCTTGACGACACAAGAAACAAGACGGTCAAAAGGTCACGATTTTATAGATGGTTAACAGAATAGGGATCATCTATAATGGACGTCCGCACCTTAGGGGAGGGAGGGGGTTGGTAGCGATACAGACAGAGCGGACAGGGGACGGGGGTGCTTTGTTGAAAGCGGACATCCTTATCAGAAATTTTTTTAAGAATGGAGAGGATACCTACAAGTCATTTCATTACCAACTTCTTTCTTTGAAGACTGAGAAATAAGGAAACAAGAGAAACAAATACAATATGCGTTTCTTTCGCAAAGAACTTCTATTTTTTCATATGTTGTGCCCTTATTTAATCGTTTTCTCACTTAAGTAAACAATTCCAGTTAATACGCTTTCTATCAATGTGTGCAGGTTCACAAGGAAGCTATATTATTAAATATACAGAATTGGAGAAAAGCTCGCAATATGTGTAAGCACAGGAAAAGAGAGGGAATAAGCAAACTGCAGTCAGACATGGGCAAGGGAGAGAGAGGGCGGTAAAAGAACTGGCAGAAATGTGCGGGCTTCCTCTAAGGATAACTCCATATTGTAAAAGATTGGTACAACAAGAAACAAAACGCCCAAAGACCATTGTGGGGTAAATGCAATAATGAGAAAAGCTCAAAAATTCAAAGCAGGATAAAATACAGAGTGATCAATACTGTGGGGTAGGCAAGCAGAAGGAAATCCCAATGAAATATTGACATCTGACAAGAGCAAGAAAAAATCTAATAAAGCTTAAAGATAGTAAAACACAGTGATTGTAAAGCAATTTTTCATCGCAGCCCTGCATAGATATGCTTTCAATGGAAGAATTGAAACAACTGCTCTGTACGTATGTATAGCTATAAATATCAGATCGCAGTCAAAGTGCTCTATGTAATATAAGCCCACCATTTCTGATTGCTACTGCTATTCGTACTTTGCATCGCTCTTGGCAAGGCTTATTTTTCATATCACATGACGGAATGAGACGTTATTTGGTCTCATTCGTTATAGCACGTAGCCTCTAACTGAAAAAAGCTACAACGGTTTGGTAAAGAGAGTGATTAGTAAAAGATTGCGATGGGGATAAGATAGTGAGCAAAAATCTACAAATTCATTACAAGTCTTTAACTTCCTACTGTCTCTAGGAATTCTATCTGTCATACCGTCACGATAAACTTACAGCATATCAAACCTTGATCAGCGAAGCCATCTTCCTTATAAAACGTACTACTTTCACAAAGCTGCTAGATTCTCTACATCATTTAGCTAAATGTAAATGGACAGGCTACACTGAAGCTACAATAGTTTCAAAAAGTCCTGTGCATTTTGCACTTTTTGCTTCTCTACTTAACTGTCACATCCTTCCTGCTCCTGAACAATGTTGTTATTGGGAGCAGTGCATGCCGTAATGGAAAAATTTCACGTGCACAATAATGACAAGTGTCTCATAAGCAAAACAACATGGATATAAGGGGTAGGAGGTGCGTGCAAGGGTGAAAATGCTGACAGGACTATGCTTGTCATTACATTTTGTAAGTGTCCAAAGGACATTTGGCCACTACCGTACATTAAATTTCAAGGCAGCATAGCAAGGACTGTATAGAAATGCTCGAAATTTGCAAACATATGTGCAATGTTTACTTATCTACGACCTCAACGCAGCATAATCAAATTGACTTGTACGAGCAAGAAAAGCAGAAAAAAATGTAATTATCTTGGATTACGATAAAAGATGAGTGCTTTAGATTTGCATTTTTCTCGCAAAATCGAATAAATGGCTATTAACTGTGGAACTTAATTAAGGCGTGACCTATTTCTAGCGTTGCTGAATTCTCAAACACAACACACAAATTCTGGCATTAAACAAGTCTTGAAGTTAATGCGGCTACTTACTGAGAGAAAAGACGGCAACGCGTATTTACTGTTGGCGGTAGCCCTTGTAAACCCGTGCAATATGCTCTGTAACATAACAGCACTGGTGAAACAAGTTTAAATCTATTGAAAACCACCTCACCTAGCTATCCAAGCAAGTAGCCCTGCTGTAAATGCGTTCTTCTACTGTGTGTAATGCACTGGTATAACTCACCCCTCAAGTTGTGGCTAGCTGCCTGCTTACAGTCCACTAAGCCGCGAGTGGGTACCCTGTGGCAATACTGCGGAAATTAAGGAGGCGAAGATTGAAAATGGTCGTTCTGCCTCATGAAGCCAAAAGGAAATGCCCTTTCTAACAACACACGCCCCAACGAAAGACTCCCAAATGAAAAATTCTTCATCTGTCTACAACTCACGCAAATGAATTATTGAAAAAGTGAACCACACCTTTTCCTCACACTGCTGGCTGTATTTAGAGTACTTTATTTGGCAAGCTTGCAATGGTGCATGGTCAAACGTAACTAGAAAGATGTTGATATACCAAAATGTCTATACCCGCCTCCCATTCTTGGAGATCTTCTCAGATTGTAATTCCAAAAATATCTTTCCCCTCATTTCACTCATCTACAAGGATTTCTTATGAACTGGTTGAGAAAGAGGCCCAGAGAACAACCTCCTTCAAACGTAACAAACGTATTGTGAAAAGAACAACACGGGGACTCTTGAAATAACAAAGAACTGAACAACGTTTTGAAATCATCAATCGGGGTTGAATCCTAACTTCCTGCTGTACAATGCTACAAGAAATAGCCATTCTAGGAACAAATACGCAAGAACTCTGCCTATCAATTTATCTACTATGAATTAAAGGAGCAAATAGGGCATAAATTTGAAGAAAGATGCTGCATATATGTTTTACACAAATGGATGATGATTCAGAGCTTCTAATGCAAAATACCAAGATCTTGGTTAAATATGTAAAGTCTTGCAGAAGAGTGTTGATGCTCATTGGGTGGTGGAATTACTCATTGTGATAGGCAGTGCTTTGAAAACTAAACAAATTACCTCGGGCACTGAATAATTTATACCTTTAGGTTACTCTAAGAAAGTAGAACAGCACATACATTGCCCGCCATACTATCTGTTTCAATATACTATCTTTTCTTATTAGTCAGAAGAAAAAGAAGTAATAAATGAAACAGAAATAACTTGAAAATAGGTAGACTAGCAGCAGCTGCAATTTTTTTCTACTATGATTCTTTGTGTAGTTCAGAGGACATGATCATCATCTGCGCTAATGAGGATAAACTAAATGAGAAATGTCTGAACAGCAGACTCGTGCTGTAACAAAAAGTCATCTCAAAGCTTAAAAGAACCTCCTACAAAAACTTAGGGTCTTTACAAGGTGTAGGAATCTATAATGAAACAATGAGTGGAAGTGTGAGAAAGGAAAGTATAATACATCCAGGGTTCTTCGCCTTCTACACAGATGCAAGTATGAGAAACTCAGCAATTGAAGTCACCAGCATCAGAGAGTCTGCTGACATCTTGAATATGAGATAAGATACTGAAGACGCTATTTTTACTGAACTATAATTACGAAAAATATTTGCTGATTTGTAACTTAAGTAAAACTCTTTCGGCCAAGATATCCCTCCATCTTGGTTGTAGCTGAATATAAACTTGAACCACGATAGACAGTTCATATAAGCCAATAAACGTTAAGCCAGGATCACGAAAAATTTATCTATCTAAGAGGCATGAATAAAGTGATGGAAGGCCTGGCCTTAACAATATATTGCACTTTTAGACACAGGTCCAGTTTAAATTGCGCTATGTTGCTCAAAGATTTGCAGATTTCTATGAAAATGACATAGGTAGAAGTGATGGCAAGAAAGCAGAGAATAAAATTTTACATCTCATACTACCAACGACAATTTATATGAGTCCAATATTGCATGGAATGCTAAAGACTTATATGATGACTAAGAGTATGTTTTTGCTAGATTCTCGTTTTTCTGAGGTTTTATTCACAAAACTCAACCATCATGCAATCAAAGCATGCCAATTTTAATAAAGGATACTAGTACTTCGACTTGACTACAACTGTTAAGAAGCTAAGGATGCAGTAAAAATCGTAAGCACTGAAAAATGAAGTGACGCAAGAAGACTATCTTGAATCACATAAATTTGACTTTATTTCAAATTCTTGAAATGGTGTGAGCTAAGAATAATTAGCGATGATGTGTTTAATAGAAATTAAAATTACTATATAGAAAATGCAAATTTTTGGAGACAAAAGAAGAAATAAAATCATTTAAAATCTCAGGAATATAAAAATAGTCCGCAAGGGAAAACAAGTAAGGGCAAGATTGCGATAAAGCTTTGGAATATATATCAGAACAGCGGCAGAGAAAGGCTGAGATCACGTAATGACACAATGCTTAATATCCAAGATTTCTATAATGGAAAATATCAATAGGTTGCATTATACTATTAGACCAGGGAGAGGATGAAGCAGGGTGCAGCAAACTGCACATATATTGCTAAACAAATGGCCATCAGTGATTGCTATTGTACTTGGTGGCATTTCCAAGTAACCACGAGAAAAGGTGTCGTAATGCGAATAGTATTAATTGTACAGTTCTGATGCATCACGTTTGCTATAGATCATGTTCTCATTTTTCCTCTAACTAATATTATTGCTAAAAAGAATCGCAAACAATAGAGGACAAAAAACTCAGGAAAAGAGTATTTCAGGAGCTGCTTAGTGCAAATGGAAACAATTATGCCTCTCTTAAAAGAAATGTGTTTGATGTAGTGATAAAACATGTTTTTTCCACATAGTAAGTACGAAGGCTTTCTTGGCAATAGAGAACATCAGGGGGCAAGGGGAAAGTGTTCAACCAGGTTCCATCGAATTGGCAAATTCCCGGCAAAAGTTGTAGACCAAGGCTAAATTTGCGTTTTTATTGGAAAGCCACTTTTTGCCTAAGCATCGATTGTCTTGCAAACTTTTTCTTGTCAAAAAACACGTGTACTCGACAAATACTCGGTTACGTCTAAAATACTCGGCAAACGCAGCATCTCTGCTTCCTGATTTCTCTAGAAAAACTGTCACAGTTTCTTGGAGCACCCCAAATATGCCGATACAAACTTTGCAGTCTATACATGAAAATTCTATACTTGTGAACAATAATAAACAGTAATTTTTGTTGTTGTTGTTTACTATATTTTGAGTAGGCTTGTTATACCTAGTTCTTTCAGCTAATTTAGGCCTACTATGCATGCTGCATCCAGGCATGGGACCCCTAGTTTAACGTCCCTTCCGAAGGGCGGTGCAGTAAGCTGTTTTGGTCGTTCATCTGGAAGGTCGCCCATCCAGTTTCCGACCGTACAAAGCCATGCTTAACTTCAGTTAATCTAATGGTACTGGCTGGGCCGCTTGGCCACTCACCCCGCAAAAAATCAGTCCAGGGATCATTCGAACAACGATGACCAGGCGGATCCAGAGCTGGATTTTGGGGGGTCTTAATTGTCTATTTCATCTGAAAAGTGTCTTAACACTATTGCTTGCTATAGGAAACATTACTGTATGGGAAGGCCATGGCACCCCGGCCTCTCTGGATCCGCCCCTGAACATGACAATGCTGAGATATAGCAAAAAAATTAGCATGATAGCTAAGACAAAAAACTTTACGTCAATGTTTCGAGGATACCTCACAAGCTGCAAATGTCACAAAAATGGATACGATTGTATAAGCGATCACCTAAGCAATCAAATGCATGTGTGAGCATCTTGCTGCAAAATGGAAACTTTACGAAGATGAGTGCGATTGTATGAGCGAGCACGTAAAACTAAGGTACCACACAAATTTGTAAGCATATTGTCGCATAATTGAAAATTAATATAGAGTATCAATATAAACTTTTCTTAGTTGAGAAAAATCCAGTACTGGGCCTTCCGAAATTTATACAACTTGAGTGCTACTTAATATGTAACACTTTCATGTAAAAAGATGTACGTACCGCTTCTTATCCACTGTAACTGCTGTCCAACCATCTTCCCAAATTTCTATCTGTGGCGATCCCTCGCAGATGATAGGCTCTAGTATAAATAGTATCAATTCAATGCATAGCTACACCTCACAAATCAACGCATGAAACAATGGAGGGGCAAAGGGTTGTAAAATATCTCAACATAACATTCATAACATGATATTTCAATATAATATTCATATTTCAATCTGAATATTCAACTTGATTCAAACAAATAGTTAATACAACTGCCTTCAGAGCCTGCTACAATGATTCTAATATCAGAAGGAATTTAACATTCTATGTAAATTGTATCTACTCCTTTTAGATTCCTAGGCATACCTATTCGCAAGATCATTATTTTATTCAACTATTAGCACATTGTCTGTGTAACGTTTATGGGTTCTTTCATATGGATATCTAAAGGCATTTGTGGGGCAAGGGCCAAGGGCCTAGCCCCTGAGGAAATATGAAACCTGATCTGACTAGTATCTATACCTTTAATCGATGAACTCCCTGATTACAATACGTTGCATCTTTTATTAACCAACGACACTAACACAGCACGCTTCATGCCTAACTGAGAGTACACACAATACAAACTTAACTATCACTGCGATGACACACCCAACTCACACTGAGAGTTACAATCACAATTCCACGCACATTCTCACACTATTCTCGTTACATCTGCTTCAAATGAAAATTGTATGTGGATGCCTCATGCATGCGAAAAGCATCCGACAAGAAAGTCTAAAGTTGCATTTCGGCACGGATCGCTGTCTTCTACTTCCTGTTTCACTCCAAACCTTGCATCTAGTTTTGACCTCATGGACAACAATTTGTCTCATTAGGCAAACTCCAATCTTGACCTAATCATTTGAATCCTTCATTTTTAGCTCATTTCAATATTCTAAAGTATCTTTCATGGCAAAATTATCCTGGCACCTTTTCTTGCGAAGGTCCACCATGGCCCTTTTAATTAGCTAATTTATTCTGCTGACTTCAGCACCAAAATTCCTCATTATTCCTAAAGATCATATCCATGCATAGGATAGACACAATGGTTATCAAAATAAGATCAAAAAATTATCTTACCTATCGTAAAGGTCATGCCAGGCCACATCTTACCAGGGTATGAATTTGCTAGAATGGAATAAAAGGCCATGTAATCTAAACGATTATATTCAGTAATTTGGAGAAAAGGTAGGGAGGGAAAGGGTGCTTGGAATTAAGATTATGGTATATTTCTTAAGTATACAAAAGAATAAAAAAGGAAACAGGTAAGTCATTCTTTACAGAGGTGTTGGAGACATAAACTCAAAATTAGTAAGCATTCCTCAGTGACATAGTAATATTCTAATAGCGAGTTGGATAGCTAAGAGCATAACATTTAAAATTATAGATGCAAGAAACGTCTCACTAAAATGTGAAAGACATATAGCACTTTGGTAATAAAGGAGAGCACAATGAGGGTGCAGAAATTCCCCTTTAGGCTTTGGTACCGTAATCACTAAAAATGATTGATTCTCTAAAGAGCACAAGGACCAAATTCCATTAATCTGCAGTGTGTGACAATTGTTGACAAAACCTTTCAACAGATTTTATTATCGACTGGATGTTTACCTCTATAGCTAACAATGTTCAAAGTCAATAGCTAGTTTCAGCCTTTTGCAGAAACCTTAAAAGCCAGCTTATACAATATCAAAAAATTTCAAATGGAAATGTTTCTTATTATGTAAGTAAGAAAAATCACATGGCCAAGAGGTCTTCAGAAACTTAAAAAACTTCTAACCATACGTCTGTCCTAACTAGGATAAAATGTGCCTTAAGTTACAATGAGCTGAGTATATCACTTAAACGAGAAATACTAGAGGAGAACAATAGCTATTACTGGTAACAAACACAAGATATAAGAAAATATTTTAAGACTCTGAGGCTTGTGTGAAAATGTTGGCAAAGCACTCGACCATATAAGTAACCTCTACGCGTTAAAGCTTATTTTAATTCAACAACTAAAATTTTCAGTGTGCAATTCTTTATTTAACGTTGTTTTGAACAGATGCACAAACAACATGGCCCAACTTGATTCCAATTGAAGCCCTTGTTGTTTTCAATGCAACAACATTAGACTCGTATAGCAGGTGGAATATAAGTAATAGATTAATCACTCTGTATAAAAAAAAGATTCAGAAAACGTGAACTGATGCTATGAGTTGCAATCACAGTTTTTCAGCAAAATCCCAACACATAACAACTAGGGTCATTGTACCATTAGATGTGTACCCTTCTTTCAACGTATTTGTGCCTCACATCCACGATAACAAGATGATTGTCTTCATGAACATTCATCTCTGACAGACAACCGGTTGATACATCTTCATAAACGTAAACCATGGCATAATTACCACAAAAATTCAATATAAGCGAGAGACATTTGCCAATAAGAAGATTAGCAAGCCCTCAATGAACAGCTCCCTCTTACCATTGTCCGGCAAACAGAAACAAGATTCTTTATAAGAGACAATCAAGGATCACTAGCAATATAGGTAATAAAAGAAGTTTTGAAAATTGCAGACCTATGGGTGTCATATTCTAGGTAAGTAACTTTATCTAAGCTTGTTGATCACAAAAAGAAACTTCAGGATACGTTATAATAAATAATTTTTGCCAATTTAGTAACTACAAAATGAATGAAAAAATAAAACTGCAACTACAAATATGTAAACTGTAGTCTTTAAAGCTATTTTAATTCTTTGACATTAAGAGAATGCATAATTGCATCATATAAATGGAAGACTAAATCATATTTCTAATCACACTTCTCTCACATAAGTTATACTTCGTTTCAGCTTCATGTTCCAAAATTCCTAGATCTACAATGTCTTGCTAAAACCATAATAACATATCACATCTACGAATTATTGGTTACAAAAGCTAGCTTTTATTCATGCATTGCTGGTGACCCAAAGCCAATATCAATGTGAAGCATATAGAATATTGTAGCTCAGACGGGGCGAGTCATTAAATGTAATTGGCTTCAACGGTCCCAAATCAGATTAATATGGAGATTTAATATCAACTTCTAATCTGTCGAGGACGTCACACCAGGCTAAAGCCCAATGCCTATTGAACGTTCCGTTTAATTTGTTAATATTGGTTTAATCTAGCTAGATGAAAAGCAATGACCTCCCAAGGTCTTTTAAATAACCGAAATATCTCAAAGATCTTGTTTTATTGCGAAATGTACCAATTATGCAATTGCATAGGAAAATTCTGCAAATTCGCGTTGGACAATAATCACGTAGACGTGATCAAAGTTAATTCCTTCAACAATCACACTTATGATAGATGAATGGTGTTGAGCAAACATGCCAGTTCATGAATCTTTCGTCGAACAGTCATCAGTACCCTTAGATTGCATGCAACAAAGATAGCCAAAGATAGTAATTGTTGCAATATCTGAGATTATGAAACCAGGAGAACAACCAACGGTCAACACAGAATAAGAGGGCACCATGGTCTATCTAGTAAGATATACATAGCAAAAATCCATCCTTTTGCAAAATCCAACTTCCAGAGATCTAAATCCGAAAGTCTTTGAATACAGATGAATAAAGCTCCAAATGGAGAGTACAATGACATATTCATTGTGGCATAGGGTCATACGCATAATAAAAGATAAAAAAGATAAAACCAAAAGAGCAAAACAATGGAAAACCAAACAGTTTTCATATGAAACAAAAATGTCAAACCTGTGTGAATGATTTGTGGCAATGAATGAAACTCTTTTCCTATACCGTGACCTGTAAAGACGTCGCATATGCTGAATCCTGTACCTTTTACAACAGAGCTATGAAGAAAGGTTAAGTATATCATCAAATTCCCAGTGTAATTTAGAGAAAAATTTGCATTTCAAATCTATCTAGGAATTGGAACTCATCAAAAGCCATTCTACCATGCTAAGAATAACACCTTGATCAACTACAAGTGATGCAAGCACTGCTTTATCTTAACAGCTTTTTCATGATGGAAGGGTAGGTTTTAGGTCTGTGTGCACAGTTGCAGTCAATTCCACCTTTATACGTTACATGAAAAGAAAATAAGTCTAGCCAAAGCAAGGACAACTTCGAGTTATTAAAGTCAAGAAAAGTCTGTACGGTCAATAGTGCAAAACAGTCTACGACCATCTAAGTCAGTCAACTACTGGAAGTTCTACTGGTTCAATTTAAGTTGTATGTGGGATTTTTTTCAGCTAAAAGTGAAACATAATTACAAAATTTATTTATTTTCATAAAAATCACTTTGATTTGGCAATGATGTGGAAAGAAAGGTGGATGGATCTCAGCTTCGGGTAAAATGTGCTATTCCGAAAAGCTTCGTAGGATCCTGAGAGTCAGGCTCATAAATTGTTCAGAAACGACATCCTGAAACGCAAGTTACTTCCAAAATGAAACAAATCATGCAAGTTTGCGAATGAAATGAAATTTGATAATAAAATGCAACTACAAGGATAGGCAGTCTTATGATCAAAAAGCAAATTTCAACTCTGAGGTGGCTTT
Source organism: Cassiopea andromeda (assembly GCA_018155075.1). Taxonomy (NCBI): domain Eukaryota; kingdom Metazoa; phylum Cnidaria; class Scyphozoa; order Rhizostomeae; family Cassiopeidae; genus Cassiopea; species Cassiopea andromeda. Next base: position 554,988 of record WIPJ01004834.1, read on the forward strand.
GTTGTTATGCTGGAAGTGCAACCGGGGTAAATTCTGAGGGGGATTCTGCAAAAAACGATTTCTTTAATTGAGTCGGTAAAATCAAGTCGGCTTGTCAGAGACCTAGGATTGACCACCTATTGAGTTCAATTATTCCTTTAATAGCCTTCGGGAAAATCTGACCAATTTCATTAAGATGGCATGCAAAATTTCATTCAAGGAGACAGAAATTAGTTTCTATCATAGAGGTACTACTCAGTAAATCATGTTGACAGGTACCGCGCAATTATCCTTGCAAGAAAGGCAGATAAATCTAGTGAACATGTACTACCAAGGAAAGTCTCCTGAATGAAACTACTCGGTAACATGATATGATGGCCTGCAGATAACGAGGCTCCTTCCGTGTTTGAATGGGGATGCCACAAATTAGTAACAGATTCTACTGTTTCTTGCATGGTTTTACTTAAACATCAATTTCACCAACCGTGGCTCTGCTTTCAGTTACACTAAAAAAATTCAAAGGTCTTCCTGAACAGAAATGATCCACAATAACTGCTGTGGTGTAATGCCTACCTATAATATCTGCAATGTTGATTATGCTATTTCTTTGTAAAGACAAAGTGAGAAATGAACATATAGCAAACAGAAGAAGACCATTTTTCAGAACTGACTAAAATCATAGACAACCTTAAACCTGGAAATATGCAGTGGCTTATTAACTATACTGATTATATCAAAGAGAAACTGAGTCTTTTCTCTACCACAGATATTGCCATTATGATCTCAGGTTCAGTGTAACACCATGTTGCTTAGGGTAGTTCTTCATCACAAGAGCCATTTTGTAACAACAGGTACATAATATCTGCAGCATATTGTGCAATTCCAAGTACTCTTTCAAATCAGCTAGAAATGCATTCTGCAAAATCTAATCAAAATGACAATAGTACAACATCTACACATGAGGATAATTCCTTTACTTTAATATCCTCCAAAGAATCTCTTTGTTCAGCACCACTTAACAAGCATGACAAACTTAATCTTTAAGTGAGGTGTAAATCCTTCTGAACATGGCCTGAACATGAGCAAGTTTGCATGTAAATTGCCCTTACCATTGCCAATAAACAAACATGTCTTTCTTGAAACAGATAGTCTGAGTACTACATACAAATGCTATGAACACCTAAATCAGGGGTGTCCAACCTATGGCCCATGGGCCAAATGCAGCCTACCATCCAGTTTTCATTGGCCCATATCAAATTCTGAAAGTATAACTGTATAAATATGTACCCTATATGCATATACATATTTTATGCTATTTTGCAGAAATTGTTAGAAATAGTAATAAATCCAAAGCAAGGTATTGCTGCTCCTATTGGTGGCAATGTTATTGACATCATGTAGATTATTCAAAAATTCACACATTTACATGCAAATATGCTATTATTATTTTGTGGCCCTATCCATAGCCTATTTTTCTACATGTGGGCCAAAATTAAAAAAATTTTGGACACCCCTGACCAGAACACAGCATACAGAGATTTGTGCACCCATGAGATGGAAATCATGCATGCCTTTCCTACTAGGGCCTACATTGTATAGGAAAACAGTTAATGACAGTGCTTGACTCTAGCAGAAGAGTGCAAAGTTCCTTCACTCCAGTAAATCAAGAAACTTCCTAGCACTTTGGTCAATAACAGTAATTTACTTACCAAACAAATCAACCTGAATAAATATGAATGATCATTAACTCAATCTAGTCCATGCCTGGAGACACCTGCAATCACACATGCAAGCATCCACACACATTATCAACTGGGCAATCACCTTGCCAAATAGGAACTGGTATAAATCAGCCAGTAAACTTTGGTGCAGTAATGAATTTCATTCTCTCCAAGGTATTGTTTTGCAATTGTGTTTAGTTGTTGTAATTTTTAGATTGAAGTGTAAAAAAATAGGAACTTCATTGTTACAACTGTAACACTAGTGACTGTCATCTTTTGCATTTACATTTCTGTTTTATCATATTTTCTCCCAAATGAGACATTTGGCATGCATCAGCAACAAGAATCTCTGTATTTTGGATACAAAAGCTTGGATCCCATGTGCATTTCCAAATAATTAAGAGCAACTGGTCTTACAGACAAGGGCACATGTGTGAATTGATGCTCATGCACCAATTTCTTCTTGGAAAAGATTGTCAATCCAAATACAATGTGCCTTATGCAAGCACACATGCGTCCAACTGATATTAGTAATCAACCACTCAGAAGTTAATACAAAAGATGTCAGAAGTATAATCCCCAAGCCTTTGAACTCAATCCAGATATGTTGTATCTTGTCCAAACACACGTGTCCAACTGATATTACTAATCAGCCACTCAGAAGTTAATGCAAAACATATCAGTTGGATGATCCCCAAAACCTTTGAACTCAGTCAAAATAAAATGGGCCCTATCCAAACAACATGTGTCCAACTGATATACAGCTTATCTCAAAGCTAGGTATCTCATATTGTTCAAAGCTGAGTAACCAAGTAGAAACCATAGTGTACAAGCAGTCTCTGCCTGGGTGAAGCATATGAAGAGGTATACAAATAAGTTGAAATCAAAGACATTTTCTGGCAGGGACTACTACATTATGTAGATATATGTGGATAAAATGTCAAGCTAGTCATAGTAATCAGGAACTCACATAAGCAGAAAAATATTCTTCGAAAATGATATTGTTTCTATCAAAGATAAAAAATGGGTAGCTGAATGTTTGTGGATATGTGTGTGAGCTTGTGTGAGTGTGTGTCTTCATGAGTGCCTTAAACTATTGAGGAATATAAAATATATATCTAAAGTAATTTCTTAAAGCATGGCAAAATAAAAGCAGGAAATTAAAAATCAATGCAAAGAAAAACAACATGTACTTGGTATGAAAGATAGAATGGGGGAAGTGAAAAATAAAACTGCACAGAGAAGACCAGAGTAGCTTGGTTGAAAAATTCTTTCTTGATCTTGTTTCTGCACAACAAATTATCAAAAAACAAGTCTCTCTATGAAGTGGCAAAATTAATATCATTTACTATAAAATTTTGAAAAAATACCAAAAACCAAGTACCTAATTGTTCTTCCAATTTTGCTAAACTTCACTCCAGGGCCACAAATCTCAATTGCACTATCAAGGCATTTCTTTGCGACTTCAACCAGTCGTCTACCTTCATTGTCTACATTTCCAATCATTAATGTTTCACATGTATCACCATGAAATCCATTTTTGAATGTCTGTTAGAAAGTAGAATGAGAATGTCAAAAGCATCATTTGTCCCAAATGCCAAATTGTTAATTGCAATGTACAGAAATGAAAATGAATATGGACCTCATGAAAATAGAATTCTGGCCCATAGACAGAGGTATCTATGGTTCAAAAGTGATTTTTGTTGAACTGCCTGCATTAGAACAAATCTTCAAATGAATCAGGTCTCTAAAAAAACTAGAAAAAGATACAATCTGGTTTCAAGACAAGGCACATCAATTCGAGTTATCAAATTATAAGTTAACAAGGATTTTAGTGAAAAATTAACTTTTTCCTCACAATATGGATTTCTTTATTGTCATTCATATTTGATAATTTATTTCTAAACTGTGCTTTCCATCATATGAGTCACTTTCTAAGATGTAAAATACTGAAGTTCATTGTTGGCTATCATTGCAGTGTTTTCCAAAAAAAACAAAACTCTTCTATGTAGAATCTAATCATTTCAACTCATGTGTATAAAACCTGATATATGCCAAAATAAATTGCTAATTATCAACTTAATTGTGTCTCAGGAAATGGACATGTGCATTCTGTATAATTCTTTCCAATGAATAGTCAGTGCACAAATGCACTCCATCTTATCTCAACACACACCACATTCCTAACTCTACGGTTCCAGAATAACCAACAAATTAAGGACTAAAATACCTTCTGAAAAGGGAAATTAGTTTCCCAGTAGTACATAGTACAAAAAGCTATAAATACTTACAGATACATCTACACTTATAATATCCCCATCTTCTAATGGCCGTCTATAAAAGAAGAAAGGGACATGAGTTATTTGAAAATAACAATTAAAATATAACCTCTTGAACATGCTCCTGGAAACAAACTTTGCAAAGATTTTGCAGGACTACTGTCAAGTAAATAATTTTGAAAACTAAAACAACTGCATAAGATCTATGCATATTTGTGCTCATGTCAGAAAAGATCCATATCCCTTAGTTTTCCATCATTTTCTATTCATGATTATCCTTATACTATGCCCCTCCAAACAGGTACTTAAGCAGATCAATACAAAAAGTTGTCTGATATTGCAAGGCACTAGCAAACTAGATAAATCCTAATACAGTATCTATTTAGCAATAATGATAGCATACCATTTTCTACTTACTCATCTGGTATCCCATGGCAGACCACATTATTCACAGAAGTACACAAATCCTTAGGAAATCCACGATAATTTAGAGGTGAAGGATAAGCATCAAGTTTGAAACACAGCCAGTGTGTCAAGTAATCCAATTTTTCTGTTGTAACTCCAGCCTAAAAAATGAAATAGACTATACTGCACAATGCTCAATCCAAGGAGTCAAGCTTAGGGTGGATCCTCTTTTTGAATTATAAAAAACCCAGAACTTTGATCCTCTGTAAAAACAACATAATAACAAATAACTACATAAGTTTTATCTAGAGAATAGGAACTTTTATGCAAAGAAATCTAGATCCCATACCTTTATTCTGTGTTTTAAAATCCACAACAATTTTCTAGTAGTGGCACAAGCATTCCTCATCAGTTCTATTTCCTCTGGTGTCTTTGGTTTGATTCTTTCAAATGAAGGTGGCACAATGCCAGTCTCAGCATAAGGTGGTCTGTCTATGCTAATTGGTACTTCTTGAGCTTCTTGAACATCTGTGGGGCCTTCGATGATGCTGTATACAGGCCTCACTGCTGAAAATTTTAAGCCTCTGTTGACAAGCTTGAAATTATTTCTACAAAATAGGAAAGAAATCCACAGGAATATGTATTCTATAAAAATTGATAATCTTGACTTTGTTGCCTAGTGTAAATTGCACAACATAGAACTATTTGATGCTTGCAAATTACATGGTTTGTACACACTCTTTTAACTTTCCAAAACTTTTGCAAAGCCAAGTTAACCAGTTTCCAAAACCATGACACACACTTTTGTTTCCATTCTGAAGCCCAATAAAAATGGAAAAATACTATTTTCAGTGCTATATTTTATGATTTTCTGGTGGATTATGTTTTATATTATAAATAGTAAAATGAACATACATAAAACATATAGTATTTAATATATCCATTCTAGCAATTTTCCCAAACAAAAATCCAAAAAACTTTCCACAGCCATTGTGAAAAGTTCTCTTTTCCAAACCTTTCCAGGCCCTGGAAAATCGCACTATAAATTTCAATAACTTTCCAAAACTTTTCAAAACCCATACAAACCCTGAAATTATGATTAACTAGTAACCATTCATAGTCTAATGGCAGTGCTATTTGTAGGAAATTAACTCAAATCCTACAAATATAAGTCAATTATTACAGTTGGAAGGACATTCAGTCTTAAAATGAGCCACAGTAGAGCTCTGTGAGAAGCATACTTAAAGCTCTAAATCAACTCTTACATCAGCAAGACAGAACTAAAAAGGTATACTGTGACTACCTGGGCTTCTCTACTCAGTATGCTAAGTTGAGAGCAGATCAAAGAGTACCTTCTTCATATTTCAGCATTACTTTGGCTCAACTAGATCAGCTTTCTTGTTTAGTTCAGTCATACATGTAAATAATGATAACACTCAAAGGTAGCAATAATAAGGCCTTAACTTCACAATTAAACGCTAAAAACTATATCTTATGTTCAAATGACAAATGCTGATCTAACATAGCAAAAATAATGCACTAGGTGTGAAGTAACTGCTCTTACGAGCTGTTTCTTCACATTGAGTGCATTACTTTTAAGATCTTTGATCTGCTCTCAAATAAGCATGTTGTGGCACTTCTTTGATTCATTGGCAAACATCTCTATAAATTCTCAAATTTGAACAGTTTCCTGATGATATATAAAGTTTATAATACACCACCAATAAATGTCTGTTTTACATCCATATTCTCCATGTTTGCCAGAGAATCGAAAAAGGCACAACATCCATCTTGACTTAATTATTATCCAATAATCTCTCTCCATTTATCACATCATTCTTAATCAATAAATTGTAGCCACACACCCAAACCCCTTGTAAACGACATACCCTAACCATTTTTATATCCTAAGCCTACAGGACCCTTCCAAAGCCCCAACCCTTTTCAAGAGGTACGGTTCTGCATAAGCGCCATGCCAGCGCCGGCATGACTAAATTTGTACGGTACCTGGTTGATAATTATTGCATAGCAGTCAAAAAAACATATAGACGAAATAGTCTTACCTTCTAATGATATGAGATAATAATCGCATTGTAAAAGAACATTCAGTAGGGTTACTCTAAAAAAACTAAGTTGCACTATTTAAAAATGTAACCAAATGAGCAGCCTCGTTGTGCCTTAACTCAGCAAGAGGTTGTATGGGAATTGCCGCCGAACAAATCGTACTACTTTTGAGATCTAGGTAACGCACATCACGTTCTCACAGGCACGTCTCTACTCTTTAACATACTAAGTGAATGCATCATATATAATGAGGTCCATTACATGATCATCAAAACCGGGGGGGCTCTGGCCCCCCACTATTTTGTGTAATATAGTATATTTCATTTTTTACATCTTTTTTCCAGAAGAATGTGCCATAAAGGACTATATACCAATTTATTCGTGCACCCAAAGTTTTGAAAGTTATGCGCCCACACATTCAAGATTACATCCCACCATCGGGGATTGTCCCCGATTGCTTATGACTTACGAAAACCGTACTATCGGCGACCATCGGGGATCAATATGTTTGACTTTCCCGATGGTTCCCGACGAACAATAAAAAGAAACAATAGACTGCAAGTTGTTTTGTTGGAGATCACGTTTCTTGTCACGTTGGGAGAGTGAATTGGAGTGCATGAACCAAGTAGATGATGCCCTCTAGCCTGAGATTACAAGAATCTAACGAAGAAAACGAAGCTAATACTCTTATTATGCCAACTGCTAAAAGAGTGTAATACCTGCCCTTCAATTTCACTTCACGCACCTAAACTAGCTTCTTTGCTGCAATTCTTGTATTGGAAAATACGCTGTGTATTCCCCATGGACGTAATTTCCGGGGGGGCTAGGGGGGCTGAAGCCCCCCCCCCAATAATTTTGATGATACAAAATTTTTTATGTAAATTATTCTGCGTTTAGAAGGTCAGAGAATGCATCAACATCAATAATGAAATTGTAGATTACTAGGGGGGATCTCTACAGTATATTCACTTCATATCCTAAACTTTTTCTTTTTAATTTGGTCACACTTAGGCCAGACTTTTTCTATATTGCAGAAATTGTTGTAATAACGGCATTGTATTTTTAGACGCTTTAAAGCTATAAAAAATGTACATTTCAATTCACAACAGAAACTTTTTATTAAAATTTTTATTAAAATTACTCATTTCGAATCTCAATTTCGAATCCGAGTCTTGAATTGAATCATCATACAAAGACAAATCAAATTGGACTTCTCCGTCTACAAAATATAAGCGGAGAAAGAAAGCAGATCATTTTTCAAAAAGGCATCTGCAGATTCTGGAAAGAGCTCTTCATCTACTGGTGATTTTCCGGAAAAACCACACCAACCAAGATCAATAAAGTTTCCTATGAGAGACACAGGGAAGCAGAAGCGACCGTTTAACCCCAAATGGTTTGATAAATTTACATTTTTGCATTACGGGGGAAGATAGTGATTCTGTGATTTGCCATACCTGTGCACTTGCAGACAAAGGCTATACAGTAATTATTTCTGGTGTTTTTCTATTACCGTGCAGAAAGAGAACTTTCGTGATCCTAAGTCATTTTAAGGCCTCAGAGATGGCAAAATCTTTGGAGCTTCCGGGGGCTCCGCCCCTGGACCCCTGCCAGAGCTCTGCCCTGGACCCCTGCCAGAGCTCTGCCCTGGACCCGCTGGGTGGCTTTCAGCACCCCGAGACCCCCAGCTGTTTTAGGCGATAGCCAAGGCCCACTAAATTACGCTAGAAATTAGCCCCCTCAAAGTTTTTGTGGAAATTACGGCCTTGGTATTCCCTCAAAGTACAATTATGGATAAGGTATGCGTTTTTCGCCTCTAATTCTCTCAAAGCGACGCTCTACACATGCAATGAACCTTCCCATCCCACTCTCGGAGCTTTGGCGCCATTACATGCTCTTTGTTCATCGGGAATGATCCCCGATCAATAGGAAGTTCTGTATTGGTGATGATCGCCGATGAATTACGATGTATGCAAACCAGGCTCTGCTAGGCTTGCCGAGAATCTTAAATACTGTTGTGGGAATAGTACAACAGGCATTTCAAGAATCCTGTTGACAAGACATGACAAATAAGCAGAATAACGAAATCAGAAACAAAACCAGATATTTTTATCGGTCAAAGGAAAATAAGAAATACAATGAGTAATTTGTTTACATAATAAGATGATAATGAATTATGGAACTGATATTTTGAGAGCCATGTAAGGGACATGTTGAATTCAAAATTACTGCAATGGTTGAAGCATACCATAGTTATCGGAAGTTCTATAATATAAAAGTGTAACTTTCCATAGGGATTGACATGGCATCTATGAGAGATCTAAATCAATTGATGAGAAACCGGTAAGGCCGACATCATTGACATGCCTGATAGTTTTAACAATGTACTTAAAATTAGCTGTCCAAATGGAGAGTAAACATATCACTGCATTTCGGCTAAAGCATCATGGTAAATTTTGATATCGTTTGAAAGTGTCCTACCAATTTAAATATCACACCAATACTCAAGAGACTATCATTAAGTCGTGCGATCGCACTCTCACGTACTGGTGCACACCTCTTGCATTCCCCTAGGCATACTTTTTTCTCAATACTGCTTATTAACTAATCTGTTTTCATATTAAAGTCCAGAAAACTCCTCAAGTGACACAGGGTTAATCAAGAGTCTATGCAAGTAGTTCAAAGAGGTGAGCATTTTATGAATCAAAGAAAAAATACAGGAATTAAACTTAATCAAGAAATAAGAGGCTCTGGAACTATCACTTTTTAATAACATTGTGAACAAAAAGCACTATATCGCTCCATCACACGCCTCCCAATGCCTGGTAACTTCTTCCCCGAAAAACTTGAACAAGCATGAATCACATAAAACAAATAATCATTTAATCATTTAAAGCTCAGAAGAACGTCAGCTAAATCTTTTGAATTCATCTTTCACTTAAGTCACTAAATTTCAACTTCACCAGACAATATAAGCTTGAATGAAAAAGGTTGAAACTTATGTCCAAGACCTCCGTAAAACTTGCTTTGAAACTCGACCCTTGAAAAGACATTAATAGAGATATGATTAGCACGACCTAGTCAATCTAAATAAACTCATACATTCAAATGCAGCTGAAAACTGAAATATATAGAGCAAGAAATACAAGTGAATGCAGAAGATCGCTAACAAAACCGTTCCAAGACCATTAGGCACAATGGAATGAAAATGAAAGTGACAATTTTCACCATCTGCAACAGCACAAATTTCAGCCTATCTAAGGGCAAAAATCCTCATAGAATAGTACAACTTTGACTATGTAAACAGTGCTGGAAATGTGCACCATTGGCAAAGTCAAGGGTACTATAATAAGATATTGCACTAGAATCTTATATATAACAAACCACTTCTGAAGGGGAGAGAATTCAAAATCAAATATTCCTGACGGCTATAAACCTACCAGTGTAGACGGAGTGTGTGCAAGAAAGCTGAAAGCCCTTCCATTATCAAGAGAATGGCTATGGTTAACACTGCAGGTAAAGACAAAATTTGTCAGAATTTGTACAGTAACATGACGTAACATATATATCAAATTAAATATACATAGAAAATTGTAGCTATGACAAAATGCTGGTCTACCTGAAACAAGGTCAAAAAGACTATTCACACAGTACTATCCATATAAAAGGATAACAAGAGTCTTGGCATCTGCGTTTGCAACCAGATTGAACACCAATTTTAAACAGTGAAGCTGTTGGCTTTGTACATAGGTATATAAACAGTCAACTAGCCTTACTCTTTAAACACGTCAGTAAATAAATTCTAATTATATACTGATTCAATTTTAAGAGAAGGCATTATTGCAAAAGAGTCCATTATAATATGTAGAGAAAGACTTTTTTCAATATGTCTTAGGAATATGAGCAGAGACCACTCGTTATGAGCCTCATTCATGCATATAGAGTGAGGTCGGTACTCACTTCTAGGAGGCCTCCATTTTACTTTAACTGCAAATAGAAAATGATAATTCAACTGCAAAATATTACATTCACATACCTGCCCAGAAGCTAAATAGAAGGACTATTGCAATGCCACCAATTACTCCTGTTCTTTTCAAAGCCAACTTAAAGACCATGTTCCACAACACTTCTGATAATTCTGTGGAAGAACCAAGCGCTAACTTATATATATTTCTGAATCATTTGCTAGAAAGTTTAAACAAAGAAAAGCTCCAATCTAGGAATATAAGAAGAATACGCCAGGATTTTCTCCTATTCAAAAAAAAGATTCAAAAATCATCGTCTTGGCTAAGTAGCAATAAGATTAAGAAGCTAGTTTTCACACCACAAGTACTAAAAACCTTCTCTAGCAAGTAACCAAGATCTCTGTACTGGTGTATGATTTCCTTGATAAATATGCTATCAAAGTAAACTCAAAATACATTCACCAATAGAACCAAGCATTGTCCAGGCCTAGATAAAATATTTATGTCTGGGAACCCTAGGTTGTGGAAAATGTGCCTGACATATCAAAAAAGTTTTCAAACATACGATATATACTGCTAAAGTGACCATTGATTAATTATCAAGGATTGCCTCTTGAAATTAAAGAGCCTTCAGGCGCTTTCGGCAACATAGTTGATAGCAACATCAGTGGTGGACACTTTGATATTTTTTGGGGAGGGGGGTGAAACCCTCATGAAAGCCAAAGCGTATACCACTACTAACGGATATTTTTGCAAGTCTGAAACTAACGGGGGGCAAAGCCTCCCTAGCCCCCCTAATGTCCCTCACTGTGCAACCCAAATGCAATTGCAACGAATCTACGGATGACTCCAAATTCTGAATTACGTCAGCAGTTCAGGGAGTTTTCAGGGAGGTTTTGTCAACACAGTTGAAACTAAGCAAAAAGAGCTCGACAGTCTTCAGCTTATCCGGACCTTCATTGATTCAAAAAAGGCTTTATTTTTTGGCGTAGAAATGATTGTTTATTCAATATGCGTCGTGTCTGTTACCATCTCTGTTGAATCCATAATTGAATCCTTTGTTTCTGTTTATGAAAACAGAATCAATACGAAAAGACTGATAACAGAGGAGCGTGTTCACCACGAAATGCTTGTTGCAATCAATGGCCCAAAACTAGCCCATTGCGACAGTTTAGTTAAGACCAGCATGGAAAACTACTGGAGGAATTTTAAGCATTAAGATTGTTAGCACTTCACTAGGAGATCTGAAGGCATCAAGCCACTTTTTAAAAAAATCTATTGACAAACTCACAAGGCAAAGCCCTGATTTGACATCTATGGTGTAACAGATATTAAACAAGTTTACGGCATTCTTGCTTCTCTTGTAATGTTAGCTTCAAATTGTGAAATAATATATGACTTTTGAAATTTAAGGTAAAAGTCACTGCTACGATAAAAGTACATTCAAATTTAAAAGTTATTTTAGTAAGTGGACGTATATCACAATATATTTCAAAATGTGCCTGCTAGTGCCTGGCTGTCACAAAATGTACCCGGGAACCAGGTTCCCAGGATATATCGAGGTCTGGCATTGCCATTCTGATACTTAAAAGGCACCTATATATGGATAGGCGCAGCTAATGTGGAGCTGTATTTTTATGAGATGGTGTAAATATCCATCTACAGAAGCTGTTCAAACTAAATGAATGACATGCACATTGTCAGGCTCTGCTAAGAGCATAATAAATATCATATAATATCTAGTAATGCATAGCATTCATTTATAATGCTCTCTAAATTCAACACTTACGTGCATGTGCCAAACTGAGTGCCCATAATCGGAGATAGGACGCAGTATTTGAAATGCATCCCAAACAATACTCGATTGTATGAATTGTTTGATGAATGAATACCTCTCCAAAGTCAAACTTGAATAACAAAGAGAATACTCAATTTCATTTATAACATTATAAAAAATGGTTCACACCTATGCATTTTATTACTACTTCATTCACCAAATCAATTATCTAAATAAGTTTGCTAATTAAGGATAGTTGAATACCAAAAGAGATATGTAATCACCTACTCATCCAAATACAGAAACACAAGATCACTGTTTTCATGAACTACAATGTTCTCTATAACTCAAAGTTGAGCGTGCTGTAGTTGGAGGTGCTCAGAGTTGCCAAAGCATATCATTGCATAAGTGACTACACAATACTGAGCAACAGGTAGTGGCTAAGGACTATCGGAAAGCAGGTGAAGTCATGCGCAGTAAGAAAAGTAATTTTAATAAAAAGCAGGCTTCTAAGCCACATACAGCAAAAACATCCATATAAAATGAATGTAATCACACATGGCGGTTGAAGCAATAACCTATGACACAACAACAAACAATTTTCTAATAAATGTAAAAAATACAAGCAACTGCCACTAGGTGTACCTCTTCCTGCTTATGTTCCTCAACATCATGTTCCACATCTTCATGATGAACAAGCTCTCTACTGTCATTGTCATCTCCCAACGGTTCACCATTATTGAGACCAATGTGGCTCTGAGAGCCAATCTTACTAACTCTCTGAAAAAATACAATTAGATGTAGCACATCATTTACAATGTAATAACAACTGGATCTCATTCTTTAGGCTAATCAATTAATGTAAACTTCTATTGTATCATTCAGGGCTCATGCCGTGGTGAGAACATAAAATTTAAGGACTTTTTTAAGGAGTGTTTAAGGACCAAACAATAAACTCTAAGGAGTATTTTTTGTGTGCTTCCTTGGTAAAATGCAAATCACTTTCTGCATGTCTTCTTTCCACTATTAGAGTTTGAAGGTTGTTCATTAGAAGTAAGTTTTTAAGGAGTTTTTCAAAATACACGAAGTAAATGAGCTATGAATATTTTTGTAACAATTTCTGTAAACTTGTGTCTCTATGTTAAGTGTAAGTCTTAGGGTTGTTATGTATTTCCATGCACCTTTTGCTTTTGTCTTGTAATTGTTTATTATTGTAAATCTCATGAGAATAAAAAAGGCATTAAACGAGTTTCTAAGTGCCCTTAAAAACGCAAATTACATATACGGAGCTTCTAAGGAGTCTATGGAGTAGCACAAGCCCTGATCGTTATATCATTCCTGTCCTTGAACAATAGAAACAATGGAATTCTCTGCACATGCATCGCATGTGTGTTGAGGCAGATGTGCATTCTGCATACGGCTTTTTGTTCAAGCATGAGTGAGGAACTGCAAACTTTTGGATAAAATTCAATAGGATAAAATGAACACACGTAATACTGCATGAATTATCCCACCGTTTCTACAAAATCATGCAATATACACAAGATTGTTAGTACATTTGTATGTCACAAACTAAATTCAATAGGTAGCTTTAAGGCCGGTTTTCACTTAAATGAATGCAATGATTCAGCCTATTCGGCCCGTTTTGGTGCATGCGTAGTAGGTTCAAATGTGAATTCTCCTTCGGCTGGCCTCAGCTGAATCAGCTCAATGAGAAGTTCAAATGGTTTGAACTTTTCCATCGACGGATAATCCCCTGGCTAATCAAATACCAGATAGCACTAACGTCACAATAGCATGCAGGCAATATTTACATTCCAACAGCATGCAATGAATCAACTCGAAAGGAAAGATTTAGTGTCCCTATACATACTCCCACCTAACCGGGATACACTGGCTGCCTATAGAAACACATACAATTCTAACTTTGCATATGCATTAGAGCTTTACCCCGTACTGTATTGCCGGGACATTTTTACCCCATCTTGGCAAAACAGGATACCCCGTTTTGCCAGGCTGTATTTGATGTCACTGCGCATGTGTAAAACTCAAGATCTCCATATACATCACAAAATGGACGATAAGGAGCAATTTGTACGCGAGCACATTGCTCATGAGCAATTTGAGGCAGTTCTTCTTAAGGCCTGTTTAAACGATCCAACATTTCACCGAAAATTTACCCAACGTTGAGGTTGGGTGAAATATTGGATCGTTTGAACACCATGTTGTGTCACCAAACATTGACCTTTCCAATCTTGGGTGAAGTTTGATTCTAGTGGGTGATTGTAGCCAACAATTCCATTGTTTTCAAATGTTGGATGAAATGTTGGGTCGTTTGAGCAAATCAACAAACATTGTTGGCATTGCGCATGCGTTCTCTCCTATTTGCATTTTGATCGTAGTTCCAAGTCTCAAACGCACAGTTCCTTCACAGAGTATTCAAATTATAACCTCCATAGAAATGTTGGATGAAATATAAGATGAAATGTTGGGTCAATTTAACACCTCTCCAAACATTTGTAAAATTTGTTGGCTGAAATGTTGGATCGTTTAAACAGGCCTTTATAAAAATGCAAATAGAAAAAATATCTCGTCTGGGCTAGATACCCCGGCTAGGTGGGATATCTCGAGTAGGTGGAATATCTCAGCTAGGTGTGATATGTCGTCTATGCAGGGTCATGTATATAGGCCCCATGGAAATGGCGAGTAGCAGTACGGAAGTACTACCTTATCAACCACATAATGCAGCATTTGAAGAGGCTTTTATGGAAGATGTATGAAGCTTATGATTTTTGTGACATCCTTTAAGCAGGGGTTTCAACGACAATCAAGCGAAGGACAACACTTCTCAAGTCATTGGTTTGGCACATATTTATCTACATCATCCCCTGCAACAAGATATTGTAGAGTGTGAAAGTCTATTGAAACATTCCGGGCCTCTACGTTCTAATAGGCCTTCACACTTCCCGGGGCCATTGATTTATAACTCAGGATACCGGGGCCATATTGACAAAATAAGTAGGAAATTTCATATCAAAATTCGAGCCAAAATTTCTATCTACAGAATTAAGTTTCCATGTAAACTTACTTCAAGTAGTTCAGTGTTGCTCTCTTCATGGCTATTTTACCTTAATCTATCTGAAAAACTTGTTCTTGAACAGTTCTTTAGAGCAATCCATACCCCTCTCCAGGAAGATTCATGTTCCCAATTGTCCTTTGAAAAGTTTCATGTCCTCCCGACTGTAACATGCCTCGGTATCCAGGGTTGTATTCTAATTCCATAAATAGGTTTTCATTTCTTGAATTAATGAAATGTTGTTCTCCCTATTTTCTGTCATTCCTCTGTACAAATGCCTCACTCATACTCAACTTTTTTAATGGCAAAATTGTTGTTTGTCTCCATGATAGCACCATTCTCCCATGTTCATGCGTCACAGGAAATCACAAGTCAATAACTGACAGAGGATAGCCAAATTGGTGTACTCGTCTAAGTAGAAACTGCCTACCCACCCGGTCGAGTGGGCCTAATTGGCCAAATCGGCGGATTTGTTTAAGTGGAAACCGGCATTTAATGACTGACAACTCACTTATGATCCACAACAATAACTAATCGATGTCACCATACCTCTGAATCCTGTTTTGCTTTATGTCTCAAATAGAATGGCTTTATGAGCAACATCCAAGGTACACTGAGTACAGCAACAACAACGAGGAGTGATTGTACAGCAGCCTAGGGAGAAATGTAGCTAGAATATATGACAAAGAAAGCTTCTCCTGACTGAAGAATTATCTGTTCACTTCAGAAAATTCCTGCTGACAAGAAATATTTCAGTTGATTTTAGGAATTACTGCTCAACTTAGAAAGCTCTGTAGACTCTAAAAATGTGTATTGAATTCAAATATATGTCTATCTAGAAAAAACAGTTGGAAATGCTTGTGAATAACTAGCATTTATATAAATATTGAAACATATTACGCTGAATTCTAATGGGGAGGATTTTTATTTTTGTGCAAGATCTGACATCTAACAAGGGCCTAAATCAAAGACAGAGCCCTATCAAGATAAAAGAAGACACTAAACTGTATAATGATATCCCGAGACTAGAATAAAGCAATGAAATTAGAGATAGAGGGTATTTGTTTTCACCAATTTAGCAAGGAAGATTAAGACATCGCAAAATATGTATGCAAAGAAGGAAAGATCACAAAATAAATATCACCCAAGAGGTAAAGCTAATATTGAAAACAACTACCTGGCCTGCATACAATTGGTCTGAATCCTGGACTTTACCAAATCTTAGAAACATGCCAATAAGAGTTAACAGCAAACTTGGAAGCTATAAAGTATAGGATTTCAATTTACTATGGCTTTCAGCTTCATAATATATAAGAGGCATCGCAACAGATACCCTTATTCTTTTTTTTCAAACTTCATATAATTCAATCAATACTACAAATACAATTATACACCTCTCTAATACTAGGTAGTGCACAATTGGCTAGTCTGCTAATAACAGTTAAAACTAAATATGGCAACAATTATAGGGGAAAATACAACAGTAGAATAGGGATAGTGATGTAAATTTGAAATCATTAAAAGTTTAATAAGTTTGGACATGTCCATTGCTTATTGCGTCTGCAATAAATCTAGTAAGAACATCTGATGGCAATATTTGATGCTTTCATGACAATGTTGTTCTGGACATTAGCGTCAAAATGCAGATCTTGAAGCATTTGTAAAAGGGAATCAGAAGATGCGCCAAAGATGCCAAGAGCACTCATTGAGAGTTTAACAAACTTAATGCTGGTGTAGTTTGTTCTAAGGCTATTGAAAAGAGGATGATATTTTGGTAATTTGCGGTCACTATTGATTGTAATGTTGGATTCAAAACCAACCGTCAGTTCCAGCATATAAACAGAAGTATCATTGAGTATAGGGACAAGATCAGGCCTGAGAGAATCTCCAGTAACCAAAGAAGGGGGTGGGAAAGAAGGGAGATAATACTACTATTTCTGAGGAAAAGGAAAAACGAAAATAGAACATAGTAATTTTCTCTGACTTGCCCCTGATTTTCCCTTGAATTCTAACCTGTTTCCCTTGATTCAATGTTGGTCTTGAGAAAATATCACACACTATGCTTGTCACAATGCGAGGCTATTTAAGCAAGCCTAAGCCTACTTGAGCAAAGAAACATGCTTTAATTTCATCATAAAAAGAGAAACCCACAACTTCATTAATTGCAGAATTTGTTTTCTAGCTATTTTTCAGCATATTGGGAAACTACTTTACTGAAGAAACAAAGATTAGCAATTTCCCTGATACTTCCCTGATTGTCCCTAGAACTATTTGGATTTCCTGATTTTACCTGATATTTTTTTGGGAAAAATGCTTTTCTCAGATTTTTCTGATTCTCCTGAATTCCCTAATTTCGCAGACTACTCTAGGGAATATAGTAACGAAACAAAGACATGCACTCATAAAATGAAAGTAGGCCAAGCTTACACGTTTGGAATGAATATTGAAAGAAATCCATTTGTAGAAAATTAAGATGACCAGGTAACCAAATATACACATCATGAACAGCACCTGTTAGAGATAAAGATGTGAAGAAAAATCAAGACAGTTAAATACGACTTGATGCAAAGAAAGTGCTTAAAATGCAATAGGTGCAAATGTAAAATTCTAATACCAAAGAAAAACTATTGAGATGTGCAAAAATGCTACTGTACCAGCTGTAAATGCAGTGATGATACCTGCAATAAACTCATACAGATGGTACCCAGCTGTCAAATATACTCCACATGGAGCTCACTACATTGAGGGTGTACATACAAATGAGACAATATACAAGAAAGATATTATCAAAAAATGAGCAGTATAGATGTTGCATTGCTAACAGAACATAGACCAAAAAGAATAATGTATGAATTGCATCATACATACCTGTGGAATAAACTCACAAACGATATTGATTGGTTTATTGAAGTGCCTATAGAAGAAAAGCAATTTGATCAATAGTAATTATATGTTACTTAGTATGTTATATAATATGTGATCATTGATTACTCAATCAATGATCACATATTATATAACATACTAAGTAGCATATAATAATCACAAATAGCTACTAGTTGACTCTATATTGTTTCTTGGATCAATATTCTAATGGCCTTTGTACAAGTGAAGAATAAGATTACTGAGGCAAATCATCAATACAAGCAATGGAGATCATCTAAATAGCCCCACCTCTGCTACTGAGCAGCTGCTATCTAAATATAAATATCAACTAGGAATAAATACCTGTGATTGAAAAGGCTGAGGATGACACCAAACATCATATGGACAACACCAAAGATGATTGATAATTTCATTTTGAATGAGTTTACAAAGCTCAATTTGTTGATAGCAAGCTGCCACACCTGCGTAGTACAAAGGAAAGTTACTACCAATAAAATATAATTTTACAACAGAGTGAAATAAAATAAAAATTACATTAAAAACATAATAAGAGTGCTTTTATTGGTAAGATGGTATTAAAACTTATCAATTTCAGTTTTACTTACGGGATCAATGCCAAAGTAGTATGGTACTTCTCGTGCTGCATTTTCTGGCAAAAACATAATGCTTGGCACTTTCTTTTCTTTCTGCATCTCCAGATAATGTAAACTGAAAAGTATGTAAATTGTTGTTGAAAAATGCGAAAACCTCATAAAAGTAGTACATTCTGAGAATTGCGGCTTCCATGATACACTCTTTACTTTGCCTATAACCCACATTTTGTAAAAAAGGAAACTTCTAGAGTAAGATCTAATTCTCAGCAACTATAAAGATATCAATTAGAATACAGAAACTGGGAGCACCAGGGCACATAAAACCATCAATTTTTAATAAGTGGTAAGTAAAGTGCCTACAAGGTAGCCCTCATTTGCCCATAAGGATGACCCTGAATGCATGTACTCTTCACCCCAATTTTTGAATGCTTCCTACATCCCTGAAATAGAGGAAATAGAGAATAATACTACAAGCAATTACTAAGAATTTGAAGATTGAAGTAAGGCTCTTACTTGTACTTTGAGAAGTTAGAATACTCTGCCCATCCACTGCCAAAAATATTTAGTGACTTAGAGAAGCAGTCATTGTACATAAAACCAGAGTACACAGAAAACATGCCCATCATCAATACAATGTAGCGCCCAGCAAATATTGTCTCAAACATCTGTTTGATAAGATGGAAAAGTGGAAAAGCAATTACTATTCCATGAAAGCAGAATGATTATACCAAGAAATGACTATTTCAATGGCAAAATCTGAAAACTAAAAGAATCAAAGAAAATAACTCTTTTGTAGTACTACAAAAAACAATAACAACTGGAAGCTAGTTCATACTGCAATGAGCATTACATCTAAAACCCATCCATCCGCTATTTTTTCAGGCTCTACTCTAAAACTTGGACCTATCTATGGGTGAGGTGCAAACTAACTCCAAACTAGAATGAAATAAAGAAATACTTCATTTGTGATGGGACATTACAATATTCAACATTAAAACAAATGAAGCTGCAGCAGCAATATAGAGAGCTGGATATAAGAGAATTTATTATTAAGATAATTTAGCAATGCAGGAAATGCAATGGAAAAGATTACCTCCCCTCCTTCCTTGAAATTTGCTAGCTTCTTTTCATTCATAACAAGCCACAAGGCAAAAATGAACATTATAGTTCCATGTCCACAATCACCAAACATGACAGAAAACAAGAATGGGAATGTTATGATGGTGAACAGTGCTGAAAAAATAGGAATGCTATGTACAAGTATAATGTAAAACAAATACACAAACTTCAAATTACAATTGGTCACTTTTTTGTCGAATTCTTACTTAGTTTGCTACTGCTAGGTAACTTTGGAAATGCACAGTTGAAAATAAGGCTGTTCTACATAAACATTTAAACCTAGTAGAAGCTTTTGACATGCTCCAAAATGATCAGGAGGAAAAGAATAAAAACTGGTACATATAAGATTAGTGAATTATGGTTGTTTTTGCATTGACTGCCTAACGCACTAAACCAAGCATTGTGATCACCTGGATTCACTTCCTGGTAATTGGCAACACCATATGAATCAACAATTGCTTGAAAACCAGATGTAAACTTATTAACCCTGTTGAATGTTGGTGGCTGTTGATTTGTATGCATTCGGTTCAAAATTGATGGAACAGATGATCCACTTCGCTCCTTTAAAACAAGAAAGCAATTGTCATTCAAAACATAAAACCTACCACACTTGTCAAATGAATTCTAATTAGCCTACAGCAACAGAAAACAATGCCAAGAAGACTAATTGCCATAATTGTAATTATTTACATGCAAAATAAATTGTAAAGAATGCTATTCACTGCCATCAAAAAAATAGTTGATATCACAAGCTCTGAATAGCTATCTAAATAGAAATTTCACTTTTAATATAACAGTTGAAATGCAATACTAATGGAACATTTAAAGCAAACTGACTAAAACTAAGTTTCTTGAAGTTGGGGAACATGGCAAAAGTATGACAATCAAGACCACAACAAAGACAGTATAGATCTTTTTCTCCAACTACTCTTTCAGCTGGAAGGTGCTGAAGCATAATTAAACTTACTGTGCCTCTTTTGATTGCAATTTGGATCTTTTCGAGATCATCAACAGGACACCAGCACTCAGCAATCAAACACTTCTGGGTAACATCAAGGTTGAACATGTTCATTGTGTAATAGATTGACTTGATCTTCTTGACCTAAAAACAGAAAAGAAATGACTCTCAGGGCTACTTTTACCAATACCACAAAATAGACATAAATAGTTTCCTTCAAATCAGTTAAATATACTTTAGGAAATAAATTTTTTTTCTATTTTCTATACCTACTATTACAAGTTGTGATGATAATTCCATATGTCAACTGTCCTAAAATCTACTCCTTCACACAATATTCAAGACCACAAACAAGGAGGACTGATGTTCAATTATGCAAAATACAAGTGTGCATGACTGAAAGTATACAAAATTTTTAATCAGCCAATCAAATCACTGTTACATTAAGATACGCATTAGTATACAGTTGCATATCTACCTTTATAAACCAGACATTTATATTCTTGGCCATTGTTTGAAGAAGACGGTGGCGATGGTCATGAGTTTGCATCAGTACCTACATTTGAATAATTAACAAGCAAATCATTACATTACAATCAAGTGAGAAAAAGGCCAATACTTGCGAAGGCTTTTGGTCAAATGCATAGAAGGGATCAGAATCATCTTTGAATAACAAGACTTATCTGCACCAAAATATCAAATCTATAAGTAACTGAGGACAACAAGCCAACAGTGTTTTCAAAGCCAGCCATTGACCATTGCATCTGACAACAGCATCTTGATTTGCAACACTTAATTTCCCTTACAAAAACTATACAACCCTCCTTGAGGGCAAGGCCCTTTCAGCTTTGCAACTCTTACTCCAATAAATGAAACTCCTACTCCAAAAACTGTTGAAAACACTGATATGACATTCCAAAATCAATCACAGCAACAGCTATCTATAATAATTTGGCACAAACCGTTTGAAGATCTTCTATCCTTGTCATTACACCAATAGCCATCTCCCTTCTCTCTGCTGGTGATTCAGGGCATGGATATAAAGTTGCCCGAAAACTGCAATATAGAGAAATGTACTTTTATTGGGTTATTTTCTAAATATTTCCAAAGTGCATATAGGCTTCTGATACAGGAGCACCAAAAGCTCTCTAGTGATTATGAGATATCTGACTCACTCTAGGGATATCTGACTCACTGTTCCTAGCTAATGCAAATTACTGGTGCAGAAATATTGGCAAGAAGCCAGTTGTAATTAATGTCTAAGTCAGGTGAATTCAATAAGTTGCTAATATAAATCCTATTGTCTAGAGATTCTGAGAACCAAATGTGGAGATGCCTGTAGAGTGAGTTCAAGGGTGGTTGGAGAATGTACTGGATTATCATTCTTGTAGAATGAATTTTAAGAACCAAAAGTTAAACAATCATGCATAAATACAAATCTCTTTCATAGTTCCATCCATACCCAAAGACTTACTTTGATTCAATATCTTACCCCTGGGGTAGAAATAAGGAAAACATATGGTGTCTGACATTTTTAGAATTCTGATCAAAGCAATTTGATTTTTAAAGAGATTGTATGTGTCGCTGTCAAGTTCTGACTCAATTGAGATGAAGTGCCTGGTGAAATGAAAGTTCCCATTGACCAAAGGGGATTGTCAGAAACTTTCAACATTTTTTGTCCCAGTGATACTGGCAGTGTGAGTATTTGTAACAGAAATTTCCAATGTCTGGTGGCTACTTCCACCCATGTATATCTGAGAAGTATTAATTGATATCTGCAACCCACACAACCTCTCCTAATAAACCTTTACACAAACTTTTTGTTAGTACACATGGTGATTTTTGATGAAACAAACCCCAAGAGCAAATACAGATTTGAGCATATGATAAAAAGAAAAGAAAATTAAGATCACCTCAAGAAGCAGTCCTCCTATAGGTGGTAGCCTATTGTACCCACATATGCAAACACTCATCAAGATAAAACATACCCTTCACAGATCTTCTTCACGCGCATTTTCAGTTGATCTCCTTGAAAGAAGACTATAAAAACACACTTGTGCACTTCATCACCAGTACCAGGGTCCTCCAATGGCTCTTCAATTTCAGCTTGCTTGAAGAACACATTACCTCTACATGCACGCCATAGTAATCTCTCAAATGCAGGCACACGTTCTCTGGAGATTACACCAGCAACAAACCTGAAAACCCCATTCAAAGTTTAAGTTCAACATGAAGAAGCCAACTGCAGATGTAAACTTGGAGCAAGGCACAAAGCATGAAACTATACAAAGATGTTGATTTAGTTCAACAAAGAGGCTAAATTTTCTGGCTTTCAATGCATTGTCAAAATCCTTCATAATCTGCTTTCTTGCCCAATCTATACTTTATTCTCATGCTAGATCAAACAGTTTTCCTAACCTTCTTTATCAGAACATTTTTCAGGCAGGACAATGAATTCAAACCACTTTTGTTGATACTCCCTTACACAACCAATTCATACTATACAAGTCAACAATATATATCATATATCAACCAAATATATATATATATATATATATATATATATATATATATATATATATATATATATATATATATAATGAAAAAGCAGCAACATTCTTTTGACATACATAAAAGATTTTTTTGTCCGAAACTCATCAGAGTATGAAAACATTGGTTAGTGTCCTAAAGGTTAACCAAAATATATATCCAGATGCAGTTGCATGTGATAGAATGCATCTACTTATCCCCTAGAGCAGCCAATTAGGACCTATTAACCATTGTTTACTTCAAGAGTCCCAGTGAGAAAACAAACTCTTTTTGTCTACACAAGACTGGGTTTTGAGTCTTGATGTAAACAGATTCCAAAACACTTAAATGAAAAGACAATCTTGCTTGCCCAATGATCCAAAAATTGTCATCTGTATATGCTGTGGCACATTCTGGATTTGAAATTAGGTGTTGTCCCATGGCCAACTCACAATTAGTTTTAGACTTGTTCTTTTACATACATGAGGTCGCTGTTCTCTTGCGGTATTACTTTTCTTCCTGATGCTCATGGGGACATGTTGTTTTATTTTCTGCTATTCTCTGCACAGTGTGTCATACATAATGAGCTTCACATTGGCATTACAATTAATAATGACACAACTTTTTGAGTGGTAGGAACGCAATCTTTTTTAGCAGATGGTAGCATAGCTATTCATCCTATCACATGTAACCGCATCTGGAAAAATATTTCAGTTAACTTTTAGGTCACTATCTGACTTTTTCATACTCTGATGAGTGTCAGATGAGAAATAGCTTTTAAGTCTATCAAAAGAATGTTGCTGCCTTTTCATGCTGTAGTAAAGTTCTGTAGTACCAACAGACTATTTACACACA
>WIPJ01004834.1:579372-626785 GCA_018155075.1 Cassiopea andromeda
ACACACACACACACACACACACACACACACACACACACACACACATATATATATTCAGTTTTACTTCCTATTCTCATAAGATTAGTCTTATCCACAATTTAATGCCCAAAATTAATAGGTAAAAAAACTACACACTAAATATAATGATGATGTTAAAAAACTTCATTATATATTTTAAAAAAATCAATATCCTGAAGGTCTAATAAATATTGGCAGTCAAATAGTATCTTGATAATGTTCATAATTCTAATAATTTTGAACTCCCCAAAGATACCTCTATTTATATTTTAACTACCATTTCCAAACCATTCAAATTATACTCCACATATGGTGTGCATGCTCACACAAAATGTATTATAAGAATCTTCAAATTAAACGAGCATTTACTTTATTTATATCAAAATTTGATTATAGCTAAGGACTGTGCCACTTGTGTGTAGTTTATAAATCTACTTATGAAGACAGGACATAATTCTGTGAATGTTGGTGAAACAAGCCAACATTTATCCACTAGAGTGAGTGAGCATCTATTTAGTCCCATGTCTATAAGCACTTACAAAAAGTTCTAGTGCTTAATCCTAGATGAGTCTTATACTTGATAAGTCTTTTGAATCAAATAATAAAGTAGACTTACCCAAGCTGAGCCCCAGTAGAACTGGGTTCTTCAGCTAGTAAGACTTGAGTGTCACCATGTATGTCCTAGTGATAATGTAATATAAAATAAATTAACTTATGATCTGGATACAACTCACCCTAAACGACCTGCTGCAGTAGTGGCAGCAATCTCTGCATCACCTAATAAGGACATTTCTTCACTTGTTGTTTGCATACCATCCCCAATATGCTGGTGCTGGACATGTTGCTCGGCCTGCGTTAACATATAACTAAGGTAAGACTATGCTGAAGTTCATGCTTCTTACTTGTTTATCAGTAAAAACTGCTGTTTTGCAGGTTTATGATTTTAAGCAGCAAAATAACTATATGTTTAGTAGACTCCTAGTTCCTGTAATGCAAATTCAACTGCTTAGCTTTTAAAGTACCAAAGGAGATTTTAAATGTTGCACATCCCTGATGGATTTGGGAAGGTAATTAAGCTCTTATAAAAACAGTAGTACAAGTGTTTAATTTACTATGAGAAGGGAAAGGAAAATTGATTTTAACTGAAGACTAATAGAATGTGTGGTGCAGCACATAAAAATAAATTCACACCAAACTTGAGAACTTTTCTCAAGAAAGCCAGATAAAGTAAAAAAACAAACAAACAAAGATGTGTACAGAATATATAAGAAGAAAGTAACCAGGAATGCTGACATCAATGTATTTACCACCAAACTTAAAGTACAGAGGAAATTACTTCAAGACTTGAGAAATAATGAAAATTTATAATAGGTATGTAATATTTATAACTCTACATTACTTGTCATAGCTCCTATGCTCAAAGTAAGACTATATTTAAGGTTTATTCTAATAAATTTATAATACAACATTTCTAACACAATTTGAAACACAACATAATACATTATTTTAGTTTTATTAAGTATTTTTATTGGTAATCCAATACACACTTATATCAGGAAGAGCACTACTTGTTGCAAAACCATGTACCGCAAAGCTAATGCTTTTATTAGAACCAGTTTTGATACATGCAGAGAAACTGTCCAACACAAGCAAGTACAACAAGAACAGGTGTAAAGTTTATTATTCTTTGCAGTAGATCCCATTACAAAAATGCACATTCACATAGACAAATGACAAACAATAAGTTATCAAAGACAAGTATCACTAAAAGAGTGCTACTAAGGAGCAAACACAACATCTTTACACAGAAATATACTAATTTATTTAATCTAGTAATGAATGTTCCAATCTTTTGTTATTTCAACAATTAAACAAATGTTTGTCAATAAATCAGAAATACATAGAATTGTAACAAGTAGCAACTTAAGGTATGGAAATGGTGGGTAGTTTTGGAAATCAGTCATTTAGATTATTCAAATAATAACAATGCCTTTAAAATCTATCCATAGGCTCTTGAGAATAAACAAATCTTACCTCTGCAAAGAAAGTTTGGGTTTTCCTTAGGATGTGCTTAAGCTCTGTTAGCTCCAAGAAACTTCTCTGGAGTGCCTCATAGTTAGCATTGCTATCTTTCATTTCATTCTCTAATTCTTCAAATTGTGCCTTTAACAGAGGAGAAATAAGTTGCAATTACATGGTAATATTATCAACTCTAATTATTGCTGACATATGAATCTAGACTACTTACTACACTTGACTGTTGACTGAATGCGACTCTATAAATGACACAAGCTAGTATATTGCTGCTTTTCTGTAATATCTAACATTCTTCCTATGTTTTCCAATCTGAGTTTGAGTTTTATTAGAAGCAAAGCTCATTAATTTGTATGAGCATGCAGGCACTGTTTGCAGGCACAAACTGTCCCAATTGAAACTCTACAGGCAGTTGTAATCTACATCTGTATACAACCCTCTGCTACATTCTATTTTTCCTGCAGGCACATTTCATCTTACACCTGTGTATGCAGACACAGACTACTTTTAATGACACCTGATTAGAAGCACGATATTTATTCAAGTATAATGTACACACATCTATAACATGCACCCCTAATTTTCCATCAAAAAACCAGTATGAAATTTTTTTCACTCTTTCTCTGCTCAAAACAAGGACTGTATGTAACAAAAATTGTTGAACACAGGTGGCCACAATAAGAAAAACATTTCTTAACAATGAAATGTAATCTATGATATTTTTCAACTGTTGATAGCAACATCTTTGATCAATAACTAACTGCACAAATAATATACCAACACATCTGAGTGTGCAATATCAGACCTTGTTTATAACAAACACCCAGACTTTGAATTCTTTGTAGGGTAGAAAATTCTGTGCAATAGACTAAAATAGCTATGGTACTTTGACTGTAAATCATTTTAGTTTGAAAATTACAACTAATACCTTACAACAAGCCCTACTCAACAAACTGTATCTAAAATGGAAAGCTAGATACCATACAGAATGAAATATAACTACCTCCAAGTCAATCATTTCCCTAGCATGTGGAGCATCCGGGTTCTCCCCAGTATCAACAGTGGGGATTTCTGCCTTCTCAATCTCCTTTTGTAGGAATCCTAGCAGATACAGAAAAATCCTTAGTAAATGATGGAACCATAAAGTGTCAGACAAATGAGAATAATTCTTTACACATCTCTAATTGCACACTGAGGCAAGTAAGGAGTAAGCAACTATCAGTTTCAACAGTGACCTGATACTTTATATCCATGGAATTCTTTAACATAAGCACTGGATGTAGAATTTCCTATCCAGACTTGCTCACTGTTGGATTCTATCAATAAAAGTTGTTTGTTTGAAATATACTCCAAATCATGACATCTAGACTAGTTTCATCTATATTAGATGTATATGAAACATCTGGAATGGAACTGTGAAGAATCTACAAATTATTCTAACACAGGGTTCACCAGACTATTTTTACAATAGACTGGATAACTGAATATTTATATGACAGGGTACCATTTTCTAATAAAAAAAATTTCAATCACAGTTCATGGGCCTGATATAGTGCTTTTGCAGGCCAGTTCCAGCCTCAGTCCATGTCATAAATTTTGCATGAGAGTCAACTCCAATGCTCTTGCTTAAGTATGATCAATGCTAGCTCCCTACATTCAAGATTCCAAGCATGATAAAAATGGATTTCTTTGCAAATTCTAAACTAGAAGCATTATAACTTAAAGTATAAGAGTTTTGAGAAAAGTAGCCTCATAGAGGACAGTGAAGCATGAAATACAGGAAGCTTGTTTTTGATTGAAATTGAGCAGTTGACAGTGCCACTGGCATGAACAATCTTTCACTCATGCTGTGGCTTATGCATGTGTGTGGGCATGTGCACAAGCACTTGCTTGTCTCCAGGCATGGACTGCAGTCTGCAGAGTGAAGTTTGGTGACCCTTGCTCTATAGTCTATTTTCTTCTTAAATGTTGGAAAGTGTGTGTTATTTCTGTTATCCAGAAGCATATTACTGACAACATATACATTTAAAAATCAAAAAATTGAGACAAAACAAAATGATTCTGGGACATTGCATATACCATACACATATGCATAACACTTCTACCAATTAAAGACAAATAACAAATACAGCTAAGTTTGACACCATGCCTTATAGAGGAATTCTGGGGTGACAACAATTAACACTGTTTTTAAAGAATGCATACTGGTAATAATGAACTAGGCATCCTTCTTTTGCTAAACTATCCAGGTAATGCTGCATCGATAAAACAAGGATACAAATCCTACCTTTCACAGCTTAACATGTGTGCCACCATTTTGCTGCGATTTCTGTTCAATTAAAGGTGACCCTCGTTTTCGTGAAGGGAATTTTGATGTCATCACCCAACAAATTAACTTGTTATCCCACAAATACATCTTCCATGCACAGATTTATTTATTTTTTTATATACAAGTTTCCATAAGTGTAACTATTAACCATTGTAACTGGGTATTTAATAACTGAAAGTGCATATTCCACTTAGTGTGGGTTAGGATGTTCAAAAGCAATCTGATAACTGATCTCTAAAGATGCCAACGCGTATGGTTGTTGGCTGCAATACTAAAACCGGTGTACACCCAAACATATCAGTCCATGCCCTGAGACATGTGTGATCACACATGCACATGTCCACACAAATGCAAAATCCCCCGCACAAGCAAAAAATTGCCTGTGCCAACATCATCATTAACTGTGCAATTGCACATGCCAAACAGAAACTATGTTGTGGCAACTGCAACACTAGTGACTGTCACTTTTGCTTTCATAACTCTTTTCTATCCTGCTCTTACCCTAAATGAAATATTTGACATGCTTCAGCAACAAGAAACTCTCTTTTGTGGATACACAAATCTTGGATCGCACATGAAAATCCAAATAAGTAAGAGCGATCACTCGTGCAAATGCAAATCACTAATTTCTTCCGGGCATGGACTGACATATCTACTTTCAAAATTCCTGATCCTTTTAGAATATAGACCAGAGTAGAAAGGAATTTTAAAATGAAACGGAAAAGGTCCAGAAATGGTTGTATTCCTTGAAACGTGGGCTTACCGTAGATACTTTTAAGTTTACAAAAGACAAGAGAATATGTGAAAAGAATGTTAAGCTTGAGATGTTTGGAGAAGATCTTCCAGCAGCCAAGTTGTTAGGATATGCGTCATCCTGCAAAAAAACTCAAGCAAAATGCAGTGCCTACAGAATTCCCTTACAGCAAAAAGCCAGAGAAACCAAGAACTTTGAGTGCAGAAAGAGTAATGAAGCGTGACAATAAACAGGTATGTCTCATAAAATTAATTCTGGCTGATGGTGACAACAGTCTATGGCCAAAACATTAATGTGAAATCATAGATAATTCGTGGGATAACAAGGTAAGTTGCGCGGTGATGACATCAAAATCATCTCCAAGAAAACCAGGGTCACCTTTAATTGAACCGAAATCGCAGCAAAATGGTGTCACGCATGTTAGGCTGTGAAAGGTAGGATTTGGATCCTTGTTTTATTGATGCAGCATTACCTGGGTAGTTTAGCAAAAGAAGGATGCCTAGTCCATTATTATCGGTATGTATTCTTTAAAAATAGCTTAAATTGTTGTCACCCCGGAATTCCCCTTTAAAGCATGCAAACCTTTTTGCATAATACTCAAACTAAGATAATAAAAAGGCAAGCTGCCTCTCTAATATTTCAAGTGCATTGCCATATGACATAAAGGCAAAAAATTGGCTTGAATATACTTCAAGTTCAACCAATTCTGTTGAGACATACTCAATTTTCTTTCCATTTCATCACATCTTCGTACTTCAGCCACAAATTTTCTTTGAAATGCATTAACATCAGGATTCAACTATGGCAAAAATTAACATCAAAAATATTGCATACTATTTGGAGTACTAGGCCTTTGTAAGGAATAGCTCAAAATATTAAAGTTTTGAAAAACAAACATATTTGCGCTTTATCTATTTTTCTATGTTCATAACTATCTGCACTGACAATCATGTCAGCTCAAACTTGCCTGCAAATGCTTTCCTGTGGCAATATTTAATATCTTATTTAGCAAATAGTGAACATCATATTCAATGTGTAACAAATAGGCAGGTAGCCAAATTTTATTTAGACATGAATCAACCAAGGTGCATTTGCTTTGGCCTTAAGATCTCTTGCATGGAGTTAGTTTTCCTGTAAGCATGGTGGCTTGAAAATACCTTAACATATTCTCTTTGGAACATTGGCATGATAAAATGCAAATTAGGAGCAAAGTTCTTGTAATCATTGCACCTCAAGTGCTACTGGTGTACCTCTGGCATTAGTTTCACACAGAGTCAGGGTTGCCACTACTATTTCAGGAAAATATTCCCTGATTTTCCCTGATATTTTCAGTGAAAAGATACTCATTTTCCCTGATTTTCTCCGATATTCTTACAACCCATACTTATTTTTTATCATTTCATTGGACAGATGAGGTATCTGAGAGCCTTGAACCTATTTTTGGCTGTTCAAATTTTTGGTTTCATAACAAAACAAAACTGGGCTTCAAAATGACTGCATAGAACAGAATGGTATACAAAAGGGTAAAATTTAGCAACAATTACACTCAACTGGATGCATGACTGAGCATGGAGAAAGTCACTGCTCTGAAATGAAACAATTAAAAACTTAAGAGTTCAAAGATTTTCCCCGATTTTTCTAAAATTGTCTCACTTCCCCTGATTTTCCCTGACTGACAATAAAGTTCCCTGATCTTCCCTGAATTTCCTGATATGGTGGCAACCCTGGAAGTGCACTCTGGTGCATCAACAGCAATTCTTTCTTAAAATAACAGCAGAATTAAAAAATTTATCTGTAAATCAAGGCATAATGTCCCATTTCACATAGGGTACTTACATCTCTGAATTCAACAAGGCCCTAAAAGAGAAGTAATATGACTTATTAAAATTTCTAGCTAAAATACTTGCTGCTGCTGGAATGCAAATGTTCACTCAGTCATCAGCAAATCCTATTTCATGCTTAGGAAAGCCAGTCGTCTTCTTTGACACATATTTAGCCCCGAAGTGTCTACCTTGCCAAACCCCACCCAGACCATTTTGCATATTATATGCTATACATCGGGAAAGTCTGAATATCAAATTCTTCATACCGGCCAAAATTACTACGGCCAAAGCAAACTAGAACAACAATAAGAGATGAACGTTAATCCAGTGAATTAAGATGAACCATTCTTAACTGCAGTCCATGATTTTTTCTAACTTTAGTTAATGGTTAGGTACTTAATGTACTTAATCAGGTTTCTGTAAAATCATACCAATTCTCCAAGCTCGCTAACGCAAGCGTAGGCCGATTCTGACTGTAAGAACAGCTGACATAATGTCATCTCTTCCGAGCGAAACATTGATGCCATATTGAACCGCTAGAGTTCGCAACTTGGAAAAGTACAAGGAAATCCTGTAGTCTTGATGAAGACTACTTCTCTTTCTCTCTTGATATGTTGAAACTAACAGTTGCCAAACCTTTATCACAAGACCAACTCCTTCAACGCTTGGGTCACCTGGGTTTGCGCATGCGCACGAAATTGGAAGAAGTCCACCGCCCTGTGAGATATGACCTTCCTGTGCAGTGAAGCAATTGAAAACAGGGCTGCCAGATAGGCTCTTTTTGCGCCAAATTTTACGATCTTGGTGTATCTTGAAAACCCTTTGGCTTCGAAAATCAGCTTGGTATCCTGTGGCTTTTCTCACCTCTTCTTGCACTTCAGAAGTTCATACCAATTTAATGCAAAAACTGAAATTTTTAACGTTTTACACATAGTGGGTAGTACTAACAGATTGACATCTAAATGTAAAACTTCAGAGAGAAATGAAATATACAGTAGTTCGTTATTTGGAGAGTTCAATAATTCGAAAAATGAAAAATTCGGGAGGTTTCTACTCAAATGCAAAATTCTGTCTAACGGTTATTCACTCATGTTTAATCTATTCAACTTGCTAGCTAAAAATGGATGCAAGATGATCTCTTATTTTAGCTAAAATAGGACCTTTTTATTTTGTCTCAAAAGCGCGATACCGTGACGTTTATGGAAGCTAAGAGAACAAAGCTTCTGATGTATTTTAGAAGCACAGGCTAACAGTTTAAAACATTCTGTAATAAAAGGTTGCTGTTTTTGTGTAAGCAGTGAAGTTTATTCTTGAGCTTCTCAATAAATAGTCTAAGAATTTTCAGAGTCAGCAATAAGAGATTGCAGCTACTTTCTCTATATCGTCTGCACTGCATTATCTTCGCTGACGAAAATCGAGGTGTATGTTAGAAGCAATGCTTCCTGGTAAAGTTTACATCTTATTACAAAAACTCCAAATAAATGGATAAAAGTTAGCAATTGAAATTATATACTTGATATAACCATCTTTTATTCTTAATATCTAGAAGCTATAACAGGGAAGCTAAGACGTTTGGAATAAATTTTGCTCTTTTTGCTAAATTTGGTGTATTACTTGCTTATGTCATTATGAAAAAGTTTGGCATATTCTGGCGTTTGTCTAATCTCAGTTTGGGGCATTGATAACGTATGCGTCTGGCAACCCTTATGGAGAACAGAAGCGGCGCCAACCATCGCAGATTGGGAATGACTTTAGGTACCAAGCCTCAACATTATTACGCAATCTGGTTGCCACACCCATTTCAAAATCTTGCTAGAGTTACTTCACCCCAACCCTAACATGTTCTCATCGGATTTGGACGGATTAGACAACTGATTCTGGCGAGAAGTTGGAGGATAAGTCCGCCAGTGGCGGTGCCCAGGGGGTACTGAGGGAGCATGTCCCCCCACCTCTCACCAAGATCAATTTTCTAATTCGTCCAAATTCGATGAAAAAATATTAGGGTTGGGGTGAAGTAACTCTAACAAGATGTTGAAAAATGTGTGGCAACCAGATTATGTAATAATGTTTGGGCGTGGCACCCAAAATCCCCCTAGTCTGCGAAAGCTGGCACCAGCTCTGGTCCCCCCGCGGCGTCGCCACTCATTGAGAAGGGGGTTGGATTATTTTTAACAATGAGACCCCCAGGAGCGTCTGTGTTTCCATGTTCCATCGAAAAATTTCGAAAATTTTTCTTATTCCCAAGCTTTGGTCCCTAGTTCGTTCTCCCCCCTGCCTAAGGTAAGCGCAGGCGTTCCTGAAATAAACAACCCCAATAATAATCCCCTAAACCTGTCACTGACTATGGTATTTCATGTAGCTGCATGATCTACTGTGTCGCCCTCTTGAAGGTGGAGTCTTAGCTCCAAGATCCTTTAAGCAAATGACATTTATTCATGAATACTCAACCCAAGCAGTGAACCCAGCCGAATGGGTTGTGGTTGTTGCCTATAATAGACATGGACGGAGTTGCATTGATAAAAGACGAGTAAGTTCTTTTAGTATCATATCTTTATTCTCCTCTCATTACCTGTAGATGGTATTCATATATCATCTCATTTTAGGTGAGCCATTTTTCCATCAAGTTTCACACCATGTCTTTCTAAGAAACAATTGCTCCATAGTGGCACCAGTACATTAGACATATGCTATTTGGGGGTGGGGTGACGCCCCCGAATGTGTGCGAAGCTGCAAGACTGCTGGTCATGCTTCAGAAGATTTAGCATTATTGTTTTTTCTTTGACCTTTTGTAGTCATAGTTGGTCTAGTGTTTACAAAATGCTCCCTAAATGACAGTGTCTGCTTGCCAGTATTGAGCAAATTGCTAAATTTTGCCTTTGATGCATTGATGATAATGTATATGTACTGTACTGTTATGTCACTTGTTGTCATTTATTCTTGAGCTCTATACAAGCTTTCATACATTTTTCTTGGTTGATAGGTTCATTTTGCAAAGGAAGTCAGAGTCCTCATTGAATGAGGGTAATTCCACATCATCGGCAGATCAAACTGAAATACATGCCTCTATTAAGGACAAGGATCATAGTGTAGAAGGCAACACCTCAGATACTCCAAGTCAGCAAAACAGTTCTAAAAGGAAAAGGAAAGAGAGAGGACAAAATAAAAAACGACCAAGAACAGTTCCTTTACAAAGGCAAAATGAGAGGCTTTGTCCCAGTTTATTATTTGGGACAGGTGATTGTAATAGCAAAGATTGCATGTATGTCCATGACATTGAACAGTTTATGAAGGATAAGCTTGATGATATTGGTGATAGATGTGTTAATTTTGAGCTAAAAGGAAAGTGTAGTTATGGCCTTGAATGTCGCTTTGCTAAGTGTCACTTATCAAGTGACTTTAAAAATATTATAAACATAGACAAGTATGAATCAATACTACAAGGTCAGTACCATAGATCAGAACTGCACAAGGCTTTGCTAATAAGACTGAGAAAAAAGCAATATCTGTTCCCTAAAACTGCAGAATATCTGCGAAAAATTGAGCCTATTCAGAATGGAGAAGGACATGCTACTAGTGTGTGTGTTGAGAAAAGACTTGGCTTTGCGTCAGATGAAGATATGGTGAAGCTTAATGTGAAAGAGAAGAAGAAAGTATGTATAGCCTTATATGATCCTGTTGAGTCTTGTGGAATCATTGCTATTTCCAAGATACAAATAATAGATTATAATATGACCATGTTGTCATATTATAATTTAATACCATATTTCCTCTAAAAAGCACCTGGGTGCTTTTTCACTTTTTGATGCTCTTGTGTAGGCACTTTTTTGAGGGAGGCACTTTTTGGAAGGGGGACACTTTTTAAATTAGAGCTTCTTTAAGCAATTGATACTAAAAAGCTTAATTTAAAAGTACATATGAATTTTGGAGCAAAACAAACTATATGACCTTAGTACATAAATTATAAGTTGAGTCAACTTCAATACAAATATCCATTTCTTTACCATCATCACCATTATCATTCCTATCCTCTACATCTTAGTTGGCCAACAATGAATTGATGTCTGCTTCAAGGAATTTTATTTTTCTTTTGTTGATTTAAATTTATTGGCTGTATTTTCACATGGTTGGCTGGTTTTGTTGAATTAACCAGTGGCAGTTTTAAGGGGGGCCATGGCCCCAGGTCCAATGATTTTGGTAACCCAAAAGGGGTTCCTCACCTAAGAAAAAATTGAAAAGAAATCATAGTAGAACAGAAAAATTTTTCAGAGCTTGAAAGCGTAGTGTATATGCTTTCATGATGTTAATGAATCACACACATCCACCTCACTGATCCACTTGTGTTCATTTGTTTTGTACAAAATGCATGTACACATTTTTTTTATATAAAAATCATTATTTTGCTTGAGCCTCAATTTTCTTAACTTTTCTTGAAATAGAGCCTGATATTTTCTTAAAGTTTTATTAACTTTTTCTGAAGTAAACTGGCTAGAGTGGTTTACAACTTCGTTAATAATATTGCATACTTGAATTTTAATTCCATCTTTAACATTTTGAATGCAATAACGACAAAATACCGATTTTTGGTCTATAAAAACACTTACTTTTGGAAACTGAACCTCATGATTTTCTTAAGAGTTCTTAAGATTTTGACGATTTGAGCCTCATTTTCTTATAAACTTTTTTCTTATAAAAAAACGTGTAATCAAATCGTGAATGTACCTTTACTTGAAAAGTAGATCATCCACAAGAGCAAGCAGCCCTGTATGACACATGCATGAGTTGTTTACTTTTATGTTGATCGGTTTTTCCTTCAAGGGCACCAATATACAATCTTTTGAGCTTTGAAGCATTAGCTCATACTACACCAAAGATAATGGAATAGTGTTCTATTATCATTGAATACACCTTCTGTAAATTCTGCTTTACAGATAAGCGATGTGGCTCTCTTATGAAATGTATTTGCAAAAACCAATCTTAAGATAGCCTTTTCTAGCTATCTGAGAAACATTATTTTGAAAATTTTTCTTCAGGCCTGACCAAGGTGGGCTGTATAGTATACTTTGAATACAAGAGGATGTCTATCACACCTCCTGTAAATTATGCATCAAAGATTAGTAAAATGATGCTCTTATGTAATATTGTATTTGCAAAAACCCAGGCATACAGCTAGAGGAGGGGTCCTGGAGGTCTAGACCCCTGCCCTTTTCAGTAGAAGAACAAAAGTACCCATTTTGTAGTGCCCTCTCTATTCAAAAAGGTTGTTTTCCTTTCATGGAAAAGGTAGTATGATAAGAAACAGCAGTAAAAAGCATTGGCCTTCAGAGCAACATTATCAGTAAACCTCCCACAGTATTTCCTCCACTTATGAAGCTGGAAGACAGTATTCAAAAGCTTTATCTTCTTTAAAAAGTTTCAGGGTGCCCATTTTTGTAGTTTGGACTCCTGCCCTTGAAAATCCCTAGTTGCACGCCTGAAGCCAATCTCAAGGTGGCATTTTCCAGTAATCGTGAACCTTTATTTTGAACATGTTTCTTTGGGCTCAACCAAGTGGGGCCCTATAGTAGACTCTGTATATGATAGATTATCCAAAAAACTTCCTGTAAGTTCTGCTTCAAAGATAAGTAAAATGGCGCTCTTATGTAATACTGTATTTACAAAAACCAATCTCATGAGTGCATTTTCCAGCAATCTGAGGACTTTCATTTTGAAAATTTTTTTTGGGCCCAACCTAGGTAGGCACTATAGTAGATTCTGGATACAAGAGAGTATCTATTGTATCATTGTTAAATTCTGCTTCAAAGATTAGCAGAATGGGGCTCTTATAGGATACTGCATTTGCAAAGACTAACTTTGCTATTTTCCAGCCATTTGAGAGCCTTCATTTAAATAATTT
Source organism: Cassiopea andromeda (assembly GCA_018155075.1). Taxonomy (NCBI): domain Eukaryota; kingdom Metazoa; phylum Cnidaria; class Scyphozoa; order Rhizostomeae; family Cassiopeidae; genus Cassiopea; species Cassiopea andromeda. Next base: position 592,224 of record WIPJ01004834.1, read on the forward strand.
TTTCTCCTGCCCCAACCATGGTAAATCCTATAGTAGACACTGAATAAGGGAGAATGTCTAGTACACTGCAAGCCTTTAATAGCCATGCTTGCTCTTCTGCCTCCATAGAGATCAACGACAATAAATTAGCTTACTGACCAGGTAGATTCAGGTAAATTTAACCTTATATCCCAGAAGCAAAATGTTTCTCTTGACATCCATAGCAATTTCTATTAAGAAGAACTTGAAGAATACTCTTTGTTAGCAAAAAATATTTTCAAATAAAGACCCCACAGATGATTTCAGCCCCAGACTCTGCATCCCCTTCAACCACCACTGGAATTAATGAATTAATTGTTGTTGATCACAATCATAATTCCTATTCTGTTTCTGAGTTACTGATCACTAGGCCTGGGGATGGGGGCACTTTTTATTTTTACAATGATCTTGAGGAGGCATTTCTGAGAGGGGAGCTATTTCGAGGGTGGGCACTTTTTTGAGGAAATATGGTATTTGGGTCTTGAAAATCATATTTTTATCCTTCAGCATTAACATGTATTAATGACCTTCCAACTATCAGATGTTGGGTAGAGTTAAAAGTTACAGCACAAATTGTGATAGTGACAACAATAATCGTCTACAGAGCTGCATTGTTATTTTTTATTGATGACTGAGAACACTGAAACTAAAATATGAGATAACTTTTATTTTGGCCCTTTTTAGATGTAAAGTTTCTTGCACTTTTCCAACCTTTTGCATTTGGTAAATGGGATCGTTTCCATTTGATTATTTTAACATAAATTGTAAATCTCTATGTGCCACTTAGTTTTGCCACATTAGTAATTAATGCAGGGTTAATGTCTCTATACAATCTCAATTCTATATCTTTGCCATGTGGCACATTTTATATTCTCACCTAAGCAGAAACTAGTCATGATGTTTTTTTGTTTATGCCCCAAGATGCTAATCCAATTTCATTTTAGGTTGACTTTTCAAACAAACTATACCTTGCTCCACTTACAACAGTAAGTAGATTTGGATATTTGAATTTATGCCCTCGGTTGTCTTCTTTGAGTGCTTGTTGTTGCTTGCACTTTTTAGTAAAAAGCACATGTTCTGCCTTCAGCCTGGATATTTGTTAATATTTTGTCAAATGCAGCCAGAATATTCAGGCTTATTTATCCATGTAGTGAATATTTGTTTCCAGTTTGATCAACAATTTTCTTGTAGAAGCAGTTTTCTTAAGCTATCCCTCGAACTCAGCCTGCAATATTTCTTAATTTTTTTTTAATTTTTACCTAATTTCAACTTAGTGTTTCTTATAAAGTAATGGGTATTTTGTCGTTTTGAATTATTGCCATCACCAACTTGCTTTTGCTTTCAATTTAACTACTCTTCTCTAGCAAATAACTCTAGTGTTCCATATGAAAGGAAGCATTTTGCATGCTTTTTTATTGGGTTTTTCTACCAAGACTGTCTGTGCAAATTTTGTGTTTTCTTACTCTATTAAACATTCAGAGGTGTTGTGTGACCTCTTTATCTGAGGGGAGGGGTTGTAAGACAATAATCTATTGACAGAAACTGATAATGCTTTGAATTTACCAACAGAGGTATGAATTTACTGACAGAATTGATTGTTTTGCAAGAGTCCCTTATTTTTATGGGTGCATTAATGCAAGAATGGGCATTCTCAACACTCTTTTGACTATCTTGTGACAAAACATGCATTCAGTTGCTGATGAAAGTCATTGAATCTACATTTACCAACAAGATCTAGAGCCATGTTACACCCCCACATCCCCTGCTAGGTACACCCATGTAAACATTCTACACCTTGCATAAAGCCATTGATGCACAAATTCTGCTCCCTATTTTTCACACAGAAGTACTTGTTAACAGGTTGGTAATTTGCCATTTAGACGAATTTGCAAGAGATTTGGTGCTGATATTACTTGTGGAGAAATGGCAATGGCAAAAAACTTATTACAGGTTTGTTAATTAGTGGACTAGTTTTCAAATGAATAGGTAGAGTTTTTATCATTTTCATGAGAGACCATAACTTTTAAGTTAATAAGAGTAATTAAATGGAGAAATTATAAGAGTTGTACAGGATAGGACATGGTTTTTTAATGTGCAGTTCTGCACAAAATGTGCAATTCTGAAAATTTTTTGCAATTTAAACCAAAAAAGCTATGGAGTCCAGAGATATATTATCTATCAAAAATGGTAGGAGACACATAAACTAGGAATGGAATTATAAGACATTGTGCTAAATTTTGGGAGAATAAAGCATTACTCTGGAGTATTGAGTAATGGTGGGAGGGAATAATTGGGGATTGGAAGAAATTAATAATCAGAAGGTTTGATAAAATACCAGATTGGAAAGATTGATTCACAAGAATTGCAAGACTTGCTCAAACAGAGTGTACAATGGTTTTCAATAATTTTGTTGGTATACTATTAGTACCTACTGATTTATGAGGATTAAAATTATTGATAATATCTGCAGCTTCTAGAAAAGTAACTGGGGTAAAGAAAATGAATTGCACATTCTGTTGGATAAATAGCAAAGAGGAGTTTTTAAAGTCTTAGGGATTGTTTTTTGTTATACTATCAGCAACATTTACAAAAAATTCATTTATGATATTTGACATTTTGTAAGAATCTGATGTTAAACTTCCATCTTTGTCTTTACTTTTGTTAACTAAAGGTGATGTGAAAGGCTTATGAGAATTATTGACTTGATACATGACCACATTTTTTCATACTTTGCCTATTGTTAGAAAAATAATTATAAAAGTACCTAGCTTTACATTCTTTTAATTCATTAGACACTCAATACACGTCACCTGTAGCATCGCATCAAGCCCCCCAAGTGGGGCCACTATTTGAGAAATACTGATCTATGGGTTGCTCTTGACAATAGATTGCAATCATTTGTAGAGAAATGAGAGTTTTTGATAGATTAGTAAATTTTGAGCTCTTATGCTGCAATTGGTATCATTAGGCAACACATGAAATTTTTATAAAATCCTATTTGCTATGGGTATTTGTCAAACTTGCCTCACATAACCTCTCAAACAAACTTACCTGCTCAAACTGTCTCTTTGTACAGCACAACTTTTCCTAGTATGATGTTTAGCTTTTTTTCACTCTTTTAGGGTCAACAATCAGAGTGGGCACTTATTAAGAAACACCATTCTGAAGATGTGTTTGGTGTTCAGGTAATCTTTTCTATTAACTCTCAAGTATAGGGATTTTCGTGCACTGATGACTTGGCTTTCACTTTTTAAATGAGTTTACAGTGTATGCTTGATAATGGGAACCCTGGATATGTGAAACTTTTATTTTATCCCTTTACCTGTTAAAGGTAAGTTGAACCAATTTCTCTGGTCCCTTGGATTTCCCCTAGCAAATCATTCTTACCTTAGGGGCTTATCATATGGGCTTGGTAAACCAGGCTAGCCTGGCAAACTGTGCTGGAGCTATCATATAAAGAAAGCAAGGTCCTGGTTTACCGGGCTAGCCCACTTGTCATATGATAGCAAGTTGCTTTTTAGCAGCATTTGATAACAAGGCCAAGATGTTGGCAGAGCAGGCTAGCCCAGTTTACCTATCCCAAATGATTAGGCCCTTGGGCACATATGTGGAACCCGCTATAAGTGGAACCCTCAATAAGTGGAACCCTCAATAAGTGGAACCCTCAATAAGTGGAGCCCTCAATAAGTGGAATGATTTTGTTGGTCCAAGGAACAATATTTATTCATATAAGTCAAGCTTTTCCAAAAACCAGCTTAAGAATGTTTGAGTCAATTTAGCTAAAACATCCTTTACTCAAGTATTCAGATTCATGATACAATCAGGATCAATGATAACTACATCAATAAATTAAAAAGTGCCATGGAAACCCTATTGGACTTTATTTTTTTATGGAATCAGGTGAAGTTCAATGCTGTACAATTTTGAAAACATTCGATCTGTATTTCTTGAGTTTGAGAAATAGTCAGTATGATTCATATCCATGTTTTTGAAACAGAATCACTTATGTCTTGTAGCATTAGACAACATAGTGTATGAATTTGCATCCTGCAATAGTGAGAAAATTGTGTGCTGCTTTTTCAGTTATGTGGATCATTTCCAGACACTATGGCAAGATGCACAGAAATGTTGAACAATGAAGTAGAGATTGATTTCATTGATGTTAATATCGGCTGTCCTATTGACTTAGTTTATAAGAAGGTATGTGTTTGAAATTGAAGTTACTATTTGATTAGACTATATGCTTGCAATTTTGACGTACTGTAGGACAGTTATTCCTAACCTTTTTATTGGCATGGACTGTTCAATGCTTAACAGTTTTACCATGGCCTGGGGTGAGGATATTTCTCTATGCTAAGTAAACTTTAGATATGTTAGGGTATTTTCTTATTGAGATTTAGTTTTTGTTTCTTCTTAGGGTGGTGGGTGTGCATTGATGGGTAGACAGCGAAAGTTTGAGCATATTGTGAGAGGACTGGTTGAGGTAGCTGCTGCTTATCAGGCCTCTCTGTTTATGGGCTCTCTGCACCTTGGCATGCACCTCTATTAGATGGAAAGTGCATTTCATCATGCACGTCATTCTTGAAAATGAACCAGATTATACACTTTGACAATTAAATCATACACCTCAATACTGAATTTTTGCCACAAGGCGCACAAACCATCATGTGCCTGCTGAAGTTTTTACAGAGAGGCCTGCTACTTTTATTTTTACATTTCCATAATTCATTTTGAGCTCCTTCATTTGAACTTCAAGTGCACATAATTTTGAATAGTAGCCTTAGTTATGTAACTTATCAACTAGCTTTTACTCAACAAATGTGATTTGATTCGAAACAGTAAAGTTCCTTGTAGTGAGAATACGTTCCTGTTGTAATTGAAGTCTATGATATGTAATATTTTCTATCTGGCTGAGCCGTGAAGAATTTTAGTTTTCTTTCTAAATGTGTCTGCTCATGTAATTTTTTAATTTTTTTAAATTTCAGGTTTCAGATGTGCCAATAACTGTTAAAATGAGAACTGGCATTTATGATAAAAACTGGAATGCACATGAACTGATTCCAAAAATTAGAGACTGGGGAGCTTCTTTAGTGACTGTATGCTCCATATAACTTTGCTGTTATTCCATAACGTGCATTCTAAATTCTATAGCATTGGCTTGTTTGGTTTTGCTACTTTTCTTTTCTGATACAAACTAGGCCTGTTTGTAAGGCATTCTTAATTTCATGGCATATATTTGAAGCTTCCTTTTATTTCTTGTTACTTTCAAATAAAATTTAGAGATTTGGGACATGGCTGCTTAATTTTTACCCAGATTTCTCAATGCATTTTTGAGCATTTAGAACTAACTGCCTATGCAATAGAGACCAATGCCTCTTTGAATAGTCTTCAATCCTATGTCTGCTCTTAAAATCATTTTTACATGACAGCTGCATGGCAGGTCAAGAGAGCAAAGATACACACGCCAAGCTGATTGGAATTACATCAACCAATGTGCAACTGCAGCATCTCCTTTGCCACTTTATGGTACGTTTTAGCTCTGTGTTATCATATCATTTAAAAGTGGAAGACCTGATAGCTATGAAAGTCCGTTGGTCTGCTCTCCTACTAGGAATTTGAAGTTTCAAAGGGCTACATATACAGTATGTTGTGTGTTTTATGAAGAGGCCAGGGTACTATACCTATAGTCTTGAGCTTTGATATTTTAAATATAGGGAGTAAAATAGTAAACTAATGTGTAATGATGAATGTTTGATTTCAGGTAACGGGGATATACTGTCATTTGAAGATGCAAATCTGCGAAGGCAGAATACAAATGTTGCTGGACTAATGATAGCAAGGTTATTTTTGTTTTGTTTTATCTATTGCTTTTTCGTTTGCTTTGCATATATATTAGTCATAGTATGTGCTCAAGTAGAACTGATTAACTTACAGTAAAGTGCCTCTTTTAACTGTTGATTTGTTGATACCTAATAAAAGGTAACTAGAGGCTAGCTGAACCAGCTTTTGCTCTCTTTCTCTCTCATTCCTACACCTTAAAATCCTTAAAAGTTCTTAAAAAAAATGAAGATTTCCTTAACAATCCTTAGAAATCCTTAATTCTTATCAAATTTTTCAAGATCTTCTTAAACCTTCTTAAGAAATATAATTTTTAGTCGCAATTGTTGCACTTGTAATGGAGAATCTCATATGAAGATTTTCGCGCCAGTGCATTGCAGAACCTCTTTGAGGAAAAATCTTATTTTTTTTGTCATGCAATTTTGCTTTATGAACTAGTTTGATGAAGTCAATCTTCTGTGTTTTTTGGTGAAGAGGGGCAAATGTCACTCAAACCTCCTTAAATCTTCTTAACTTATTGTGGATTTTGTCGTTATCGAGCGAAATTCTCCTTACAAATAGCTAAAAAGCTACGTTTTTTCTCCATAAAGCCCTTTCTTTTTGAGTAAAAGACCGCAGGAACCCTGTATGAAGCTTTGAGTATAATGATGCTTTGATATGCTGGATAATCATTTGTCAGTGACATTTGAAACCTAAAACAGCTACAATCCTACTGATTTTAATCTCGTCATGGAATTTATAAGTTTCATAAAGTTCTACGTCACTGCGCTTTTAGCTTCATTATTAGGTTGTGGCTTTCATTTAACATGCTGTTTACTAAGGCAAAAGATTGCATTTAAATGAATTGGTTGCCCTTCATTTTTCTTTTTCATTGCCTTATCCTCCATTGTAGGTGGTCTTGAATTATTATTTGGATTGAGAATTGTATAGAAGTTTCAAGTAGAACCATTGCTGTTCTTTTGAGTCATAATATAAGCTCATAGTAGTGGCTCTGTTCCCACGTTTTGTTCTTTTCATCAAAAGTATCATATTTCCCTTCGTTTATGTTTGTTTGAATTTACTTGTAGGGGAGCCTTAATAAAGCCTTGGATATTTACAGAGATAAAGGAACAAAGGTCGGCTCTTCAATGTTATGCCATCGAAAATTACATAGCTTGAAATAAAAGGGATGTAGCAATGATCTGTGCTTTTTTTAAGATCTAATCTTGCAAAAGCCATTATTTAGGATGACTCAATAACAGCATATAACACTTACTGATTTATTTTTTTAATCATAGTAGATGCGATGAAAGGGTAGAAATGAATAATCTGTTTCAGAGATTGATCGAATGTGGTTTTTGAACTTGTAAATTTCAGAAGTAGTTGTATGATATGCATACTATGATATGCATTCTATGATTTTTCTGTATTATGCGCATACTAGGTATGATATTTTCATATCTCCAAATTATAGTTACTTCTTAGTCATGTTGCTTTCTTTGGTGCTGTTATAGGTGGTGTTTTTTGTTGCTTCTCTTTCTATTGCCAAATATGATTCCATTTTAGACACTGGGATATATCTGCAAATGAAAGATTCGACATTCTTAAAGAATACACTAATTATGGCCTGGAACATTGGGGATCTGATACCAAGGTATTCTCATTAATTTTGAAGTGTGCAACTTAGTACACGTTTTTTATTTATAAGAAAGTTATGCTCGGTAGTTCAAAATAAGAAAGTTCTATACAGGGTTTTTGAGACCCAAGAGAGTTTATGGGTGTTAATAAAGCGATTTATCTGTGCACAAAATGCCATGCATCTCATATCGACTTTCCTCCAACAGTATCATAATTTCATGTGTAGATAGAATCTTTCATGTTTCTTTTATGTACATGCACAAAACATTGGAACGCATAAAAATATTTGATTGGAAAGTGTTAAGAAAGTTTTGATACCGAAATTGTGAAAAAATTTAGAAATTTCAGTGCTGGGCTAAAAAGAACTTTCTTAAGGCCTGTTTAAACGATCCAACAGTTCACCCAACATTTCATCCAACAAATTTTACAAATGTTGGGAGAGGTGTTCAAATGACCCAACATTTCATCCAACATTTCATCCAACAAATTTTACAAATGTTGGGAGAGGTGTTCAAATGACCCAACATTTCATCCAACATTTCATCCAACAGATTTTACAAATGTTGGGAGAGGTGTTCAAATGACCCAACATTTCACCCAACATTTCAGCCAACAAATTTTACAAATGTTGGGAGAGGTGTTCAAATGACCCAACATTTCACCCAACATTTCAGCCAACAAATTTTACAAATGTTGGGAGAGGTGTTCAAATGACCCAACATTTCATCCAACATTTCATCCAACATTTCTATTAGGTTATTATTTGAATACGCTGTGAAGGAGCTGTGCGTTTGAGACTGGGAACCACGATCAAAATGCAAATAGCGCACGATTTTTTTGAGGGAGAACGCATGCGCAATGCCAACAATGTTGGCTGAGGTGTTCAAATGGCAAACATTTCACCCAAGATTTGAAAACAATGAAATTGTTGGCTACCGTAACCCAACATTTTTGACTAGAATCAAACTTCACCCAACATCGGAAATGTCAATGTTGGGGACCCAACATGGTGTTCAAACGATCCAACATTTCACCAACATCAATGTTGGGTGAAATGTTGGATCGTTTAAGCAGGCCTTTGTAAAACAAAAACGTGTATATCCCAGTCGCCTGGGCTTTCAGTTTTGTTTTGCGTGTTGTATCATTGGAAATTTCTGCTGCCCATTTCAGGCGATACTAACATCATATAATAGATTGTCAGTTGGGGTGACAATGATAAGTAATATTTGCTTTGTAAACCAAAGTATATAACTTTTTACACTTTTAGGCAGGATGTTGTTCATCATTAGAAATGTTAGCTTTATAGCTCTTTCACACATTAGCAGCTATCTTTGAATTCAGTTACGATTAGAGAATAAATCCTGCAATTAGCAATGCGATATCGCATTTGATGTTAGGTATTTTGCATTGACAATAAATCAAAGTTTTTGTTTGCATTTGTGGACATTTTTTCCTCTAAGACTTTATTATTGTTTTCAGCAATTAACCTTTAATTATAATTAGTATGCATAGTAGAGATTGTTAATTTTATTAGCTTTGATGTTTAAAAGCATGATTCTCTTCATGAACCTCGTGATTAATTCCAATGTATTATTTTCCTTGCCTTAATATTTTATTGTTGGCCTTGGTGCCTTTCTGTGGACTAAAATGACAGCAATCTTATTCCATATAATGCAGATTCTGAAGCTTAAGCTGGGCTTTTACACAAGCAAAATTTTGAGCAGGACTTTGCAGTTGTTTTAGATATTGAATTGCACCCAAAACATACAAATTCTATATTAATGAAAATTTTATTTTATTCTAAGTTAGTAGAAGAGTTTTTCTTCTTGAAAGTGCATATAGCAAATGTTAGTATACTTGTGTTTGAGTTTTCTCTAGAATGACACAATTATTTCTATATGTGGATTTTCATACATGATGCAAGTGCATTTTTCAAATTTGACAATATGCGTTGTTACAAGAAACCTGGTTCAAGGCCTAGTAGTGAATTTTTCTTAATTTTTGTCCACATTTTAGTTCTAGAAGTTTCTTAAAATTTTCTTAATTTAAAAAACTAACTTGCAGAGAAAATGTAAGCAAAAGGTGAATGTAGCTAAATTTAGTGTTACACGAAACAAAATGCCTCAGTGTGAGCTAAAAATTTAAAGCAATGTCATGTTCACTTTTTTTTTGGTAGGGCATTACGTTAAATTAGGTTCTGATTTCAATGTGCTTTTTGTCTAAAGTTTCTTAGCTCTTTCCTTGTAGTTTTAAAAGTTTCCTGATTTTTAGGATGTCTGGTATTAGGTTGCTTGTGAAGTGGTTTCTTATAAAAAAGCGTTTATTTGTGCTTTTGAAGAATGTTGTATTCTTATGACAAGTAACAGCATGTAGTTTTGTGACCCATTTTCGAATTAAAATCTTCGTGATAGAGCCCCGTTCCGATAAATTTTGTGTCGTTCTTTTGCATGCATTATTTTCTCTACTTTTTATCTTATTTCTACAGGGAGTTGAAAACACTCGACGATTCTTATTGGAATGGCTTTCATTTCTGCATAGGTATATGTCTGCATTCTATCCTGGGGGGGGGAGAACTCCTGACCTTTCTATACGGGGATCTATGTCAATTTTGGGGGTCTGCTATTTTATAAAAAGATTATATTTGGGGTCTGTGAATTACAGCTTATCAAATATTCAATATTTGGGGTCTGAGAATTGAAAACGCATTTGCAGAAGAAACCAAATTCTTTAGTTATAATACTATGAATATTAAAATAATGATCTCATCGCAAATGTTGCTACAATCAACGAAATGTGGTAGTCCAAAATATATAAATGAGACTCAATATTTGGGGTTCCTCAAAACTGTAATTCAATATTTCGGGGTCAAAAATAAATTGCTGACATGGACCCCCTCCCTTGTAGAAAGGTAGGGAGTATCCCTCCTGGGCATTTTATAAAAGTATTTGATTAGCATTATTGCAATAGATGGATTACGATAGGCGTATTTCAAGTCAAGTTCTTAAGTTTTGTAGAATATGTTGTGCCAATAATGGATTTACGATCCTCAATAATTTCAGATTATATCAACTTTTTGTTTTGCCATTATCCATTTATTTTAAGCAATCTGTGTTTTGATTTTGAGACTGCCAATCGCCTTCATCGAGAAACTGTTGTATTTTCCCAAACTTCTTTATTGTATTTTTACTCCCTGCAACCATATTCGTGGTAAATTAATTAGTATTTAGTTAATATTAAATTATTAATTAATTTATATTGAATAATTAATAAATTAATTAGTATTTAGTGTCCTAGGCTGCTATTCTTGTTTTTGCCATCAATTTTCATACCAGCTTCCAATCTATTCATACCAGTTCCGATTATTAGAAATTGTTCCCCGCTAAGATCATCAGTTAGATACTCAATTTGGACAAAACTTTGTATTAACGGAAAAGATTATTATAATATCTGATCAACGTCTTGAATACTGAAAGCTCACTACACGTACTCTAAACTAAACTACTAATGTGTGATAATTTATGATGACTAAATATGGGATCAAAGCATTTTATTTATGTTGCGTTTCTTAGTATCAAATTGTAATATGCTTGTAGTTTGGTTGCCAAAAGCCAAGTCCACCATCAAAGGGATTCTTTTTTTGAAACGATTTTGCAATTTGCATTCTCTATATTTATTTCTTGTGCGTTTCCAAGTGGCCAGTGTTAGCTTAGTGAGTAGTGCTTTCCAGGACAGAAATCTACTAACTAGAAACTTTCTAAGCCTTCCTCAAGTCATTAGATCAAAAACTTTCTGCATAATAATGAAATATAACTTTGTTTATAGGGCGTTAAGCAACAAAAATGTGATAAAGGTTGTCAACTCTCATGCTTTTGGCCCTAAAAATTCTTCTATTTGTCGAACTTACAACCTTGTCCATTCGCATCGATACCCTTGCTAAATGTGTGTCTTTGATCTGTTATGAATATTCATGGATAACTTTAAATATTTCACCCAATTTATCAAGGTACATTCCAGTTGGCCTTTTAGAAGTTCTTCCTCAAAAGATCAATGCTCGTCCTCCACCATTTTTCGGAAGAAACGACCTTGAAACATTGATGGCAAGTACAAACTGTGCGGACTGGGTCAAAATCAGGTATTTTTTATACTTTCATACCAGCTCTGCGATCATTCTAGCATTATTTACTTTTCATACCAGTAAGTTGGGCTCGATGGATATTGGAACCCATTTTTTAGGGACTCGGTAACTAAATGTACCCTGCTTACAACCTATTTACAAGCACACACTCATCAATTAGAAATACTCAGTTCTGTTTTACAACTACACAAAAGGGTTATTAATTTAGTATGTACACATGAAATGGGAAGGGGGTCGAGCAATAGCGTACACCATGCGTACAAGGAGGAGGGGGTTGACACATCTGAGTGTGTCCGCCAAAACTCCCATTTTGCATATACTTGTAATATTTTCATTTGAGAGGTGCTTTCATCGCACTTTTTTGTCTTTGGTGACGACTTTCATTTTACTGCTTTGTACAACATTTGCTAAGGTTATTTTCAAATTATTGATTGAATGTGTTAAAAACATTCCCGTTAGAGATGGGTGGGAGGGTCAGATGGGTAACAGTACGTATGCAATGGGGGGAGGGGTCATCGCAAGCAATCATGTGCGTATGATAAGTGGAAAGGGGTCAGATTTTTGCCACTTTGGTGTATACGTACTAATTGAATGAGCCCACGCTGTAACAAGTACACACTTTTTGTAGGCCTAGGATAGAACAATGCTGAAGTGCCAATACTCTAAAATGCCAGTTGTCCTTTTCATAATTAATCGTGTGGACCGAGTATACGCCTGTCTGAACGATGAGAATACATTGTAATTAGTGCCCAAGCGTTGATAGCGTTTTTAGAGGGTTAGACGTGGGCTAATTTAAATGAGTTTATCTGATCCAATTTTGCAATAATGCAAGCGACTTTGAAAGTTAATAAAAATGGCGCCTAGAACATTTGTGAACTCAATATGGTGGGCAGTATTTGAAAAGAATCATCAGTCTGATAATGGCTTAATCCTGCCATGAGATATAATCACGGGGAAGATAAACAATAAGTCATTAGTAGTTTTTGCAGTGAAAGAATGAGCAATGAACACGAACATGCACATTGACCCCATCTCCCTGCCCCACGACTCAGGAATTACTTCCTTCCACCATGAGAAATATGACAATTTCCACAATTTGTTGTTTTTTCTATTATTGTTTTGTAGTCGCCTTAATCTTCAAATATGATCAAACACGTGTACTACTAACTGTCCCTTTCTTTTCTAGTGAGATGTTGCTTGGACCAGTACCAGCAAACTTCCACTTCCTTCCAAAACATAAAGCTAATTCATATAGTTGACTTGAATACTAAATGTAGCGATTTCATGTCATTTACCAATTAGTTCTATCATTGACTAGCAGTAGCGTACTGGGAGAGTTCAGGGGGGTACTTTCATTATTGAGAAAAACGGCGCCCCCTCAGACCTAAACAAGTATGCTAAAATATTGCTTTCTCGGTTTAGCGCCCCTGAACAGTCATTCTCAGAGGGGCATGTGTCCCCTTGGCCCCCTGGCCAGTCCTCCACTGTTCGTTAGTTATATTTTCTGCCATCTATCAAGGCTTTCTCTTGGAAATCTTGCGCGGTAGATTCCACATTTGTTGTCCAAAATTAGTACACACGCTGTATACTAGGCACTGCTTACTGAACTGAAATTATTTGCTGTGTTGAGCCAGGTCGTATAGCTAGCCTATAAATCTTGTCCTCATCTTTCCTGTTCGAATACAGTTAGCTGGGCTGTGTCTTGTGCTGCATACTTTTTAATTCTTTGGTTGTTGTTGGTTATTCAGTACATTTTACCCCCCCCCCTCCTATTCAGACTCCTAGGTATGAGATTGTGAAGTATGTTTTCATCCCGCTTTTTTCCTCTGGTAAATTTTTCGAGAGCGAAGTGAATATGAAATACATAAACTAAGCTTGATCACGGTCCGTGAACAATAGTTATGAATTTATCAAGAATGAAAATCATTCATTACTTTACCACAATTTTTCAATTTTAGTTGCTCTGTTGTGAGCTGCTCTCTTTTTTATAAGAATGAGTATTATACTAAGTATTATAAGTATTATACTTACTTTTTCCGACCCTAAATATGCTTAACTTTTTCTGACTTTGAGGCTTAAATTATTCTTAATTGCCAAAGGTGTAACTTCGCCTAAACATTTATGGCATATGTTCCAATCTTTGTTGATGCTTTACTACATCATAAAACTAAGCCAGAGTTTATATTTTGTATCGGTAATGCAAAATACACCTGAAGGTGATATTATAACTAGGATAAAGAAAGTGTGATTTCTTGATGAAGCTTGAACTTGACATTATTCTTAAATTATTCTTAAGTTTCAGTGATTTTGAGCCTTATTATTATTATTTTTATACCTTTATTCTTATAAAAAGGAGTAGTTTGCCATTGAAAATTTTTAAGAAGTTTATTTGGCTCCTCTCTCTCTTATAAGCCTCTCTCTAGAGTGCTTGAAATTAACAAGCCCCGGGGGGATAAATAGAGAATTTACGGTATCTGTAAACAAGTCCTCTGGAGGCTTGTAGTATTGCAATATCCGGATATATTCTACGATGTGACATCGGCCCTAGTAATTCGCATGATGCTAGAAAGAATTTTTGATCCGCAATCCGGATCAGTATCATGATGGTGCAGGATGTTCATGTCATATTATTACGGCAGGAAATGAGATTTTTTTGTTAATTCCTTTTCAAGTAGTCATACAGACAGCTAATAAACAGTACAGCCAAATTTCTACTTGTATTCTTAGCCGAGAATATGTCTACTAGTGAATGCTACTATAAGGGACATTAGCGTATACCATATACCATGAGCACGAAGGCGTGTACCTTTTCCCACGGAAGCAGAGGGGTCAGAAGCTCCCTGTCTAGAAAGCAACATTTTGCGTTCACGATTTACAAAGGTGTGAACTTGAATTTGAATTGACAAAGGTGTGAATGAGTACTTCTAAAGCCCTAGTTAGACGCGACGAACATATCAACGAACAATGTTCAACGTTCACTTTAAATGTTCGTTGAAATGTTTGGCTAGGGCTTTACACAACTGCTAGAAATAGGGTTTGTGGAGAGGTGAACCAAATTGTGTGTGGAGTCATTAGTTTCTCTATTCACTTAGCTGGCCTGTGATTTTTAGAGCCCTTATTTTCGTGTTTTTGTGTTCCTTCAATTAAAGTAAACGTTTTTACAAGAAAGTGGTTAACAAGAAAGTAGTACTCAGCAGCTTGAAAAGTAAAGAAAGCTCAGTACTGGATTTTTGAGTTATGCTGGCTGCTCTCTAACAATTAAACTTCTGTTATTTACTAAGATTTATCATCATTTCAGGTGTACATGGAGCTTTTTTCTTTTCCACTGATGTGGAAAAGTAGAAAATTTTTGGAAAATATCGAAAGTAGAAGATTTTTGCTAAGAAAGCTTTGGTACTGCACTAGTGAAAAAGTTAGGAAAGTGTCAGTACTGGGCCAAAAAGACTTTCTTTTAAAAAAATATATAGTCTAACTACACTAGCAATTTAAGGATCATGGTCCAAGCTCAACATATGTAGGAACACTTTAGTTAGTTCCTGTAAAATTTAGGTTGCATATATATTGTACTATGGAATGGTAGTAGCAGACCATGTGTGCCCAAAACATCCTATTTAACATAGTTTTTTTTCATTTTCAGTTTGTATTGTGTTGCTTTCTCTGGTTAATTTCTGCCAACTTGTCCCCCTCTTCGGTATTTTCTCTACTCTGTTCTTGTGCACAAGAAGTTTTTCTCAATGGAAAGGTTTAATCTGTATGAGTTAAAAGTTGCGTTACAACCCATTGCATTAATTCTCGTTGATATACATATATATACACACAAAATACGTGTACATGCATACACTCATCCATAATTTTTTATAAAAAGCCTTGTTTTTCACTGAGCCTCAAAATTCTAAACAGTTTTTTGTTTGGAGCCTCAAATTTTTCTCGCATTCTTGGGCAACAAGAGGTTAAATTCACCTGAAACAGGGTGTCTGCCATCTCAGGGAAAGTTCAAGGAAATCCATTCCCCCATAATTATGTCGGGGAACTGTCAGTGAAATTTGGTACTTTTTGCTATTTCAGGGATTCTGGCCCTTTTTCATTGACATCCAAGAATGGCGCAACATACTTAAATCATCTTTTTTCATCATTGTGCCATAATCTATTCTGTGAAATATATGTGGCTGAAAGGTCAAAAGAGTAGAAGAGTTAAATGTCTCAAACTTGCTGATGTAATGTTTCTTCTTCGCAGGGTTTGGCGCCAGGAATTTTTCGACGGGGGGCTGCCTCTTCCGAGGAGGGCCCTAAAATACGGTTTTCAGGGTACTATAAATGCCAAAACTCTCTGAAAAATTGTGTTTCACCTTCCGATGAGGGGGCTAGCATGTTCCGACGGAGGCTATAGCCCCCTAGCCCTCCTCTGGCGCAACCCCTGCTTCTATTGTTGGCTTGACTGCTTGACTTGTGGGTCATTTGCAAGCGAGCAACTAGGAATTTTTGAGGGCAGGGGTCCAGTCCACGAAAAGGGCACATAAGAACTTTTCAAAGAAGATAGGTCCTTCAAATACTATTTTACAGATTCACAAGCGGAAGAAATAGTGTGGGAAGCTTACTGGTATGGTTGCTCTGAAATCCAGTTATCCTCATCTCAATCTCTTCATGGTATCGAAGAAAAATTGGGGACTGGGGCTACTCCCCCATAAAATTTTTGGAACCACGCCTTTTCAATCTAAGGAAAACGCCCTTTTTGATATGAACAGGGTACTTTCGTTCTTTTGCTGAAAAGAGCAGGGGTCCAACCACCCAGAACCCCCCTAGTTGCGTGTCTGGTTTAGGAGGTACTCGGTTACTATAACTTTCTTCTACCAGATGAAACAGTAACATATGTCAGGGGAAAAGATACATTTGTCAGGGAAAGCCACCTTCCAGATTTGGCAGAATGCCCTGAGGAAGTTAAAGGGAAAGTATGAAGTCCTTGATAGTGTGCTGGTTTCTCACAACAACCATACAAGACCAGAGCAGATCAATAAACTTGGCATCAACACTATGAAAGGAAATCTAGAAAGCATTCATGTAACGGAAAGCAATTCTTGATGAACTTTGAGGCGTGCATTAGTCTTAAATTAGTCTTAATTTTATGCTGAGATGAGCCTTAATATTCCCATAGACTACACTCCTTTTTGTTATAAGAATACACTCTATTTTTGCTGAGCCTCAATATTTTTAGCTTTTTGGCTTTGAGCCTTAGATTAAATTATTCTTAAATATCAAAGATGTAACTACACCTGAAAATCAAAAGAATATATTCCGATCTTTGCTGCTTTGCATGCTTTTTCTTACTTCTACTTTCCTTGAATCCTACAATTTGTCATCTTTCAAATATGACATCAGCCAACTCGACCTTGTCTCCCTTTCTACTTAAACTTGCCCCATTTTCTCAGTTTTTCTTTTGTCGGGGCTTTGTTATAGGCCCTATGGCCTTTCCCCGACATTAGTTACTTTAAAAAAGGTGGACAGAATAATAGATATTGTATCGATAATGCAAAAGTTCATCTACAAGTAGTATTAGAACTCAAATACAAAAAGTTCTAAGTCATAATGAAGTTTGAGCCTAGCATTATTCTCAGGTTACTCTCAAATTTCAGTGGTTTCTGAGCTTGGATATTCTAATAAATTTCATTCGTATAAAATGACAATGTGCATATTCTTACAGGAAATTATTTAGAAAGAGAGTTTTGAACTTCTTTAGGATCAAATACCTGGAGGCATCAGAAAACCATTAGGCTACAACGATTAGGGCCCCAATATTTGTTGTTTTTAAATTGGCTTCAGAGGCGGTGCATTTCAAGCTACAGTAAATGATATATTATTTTTATGTGCTTTGTTTGAACACAGTATCACTCTATGGTTCTCGTTATTTTAGGAAACGAGCTTAAGCTCGCTTTCCGCTGTTTTATATGTCAGATTAATAAACGATCCAGATTTTTAATTATCTTAAGACATTCTCAGATAAAAGCATCCGGACCGATTCCAGTTGTAATCTTTCCACGCGGCTTTGTGTGCCTTCTGGCCTCGCGAAAGCACGCCCTCTTCTTCATGCATTGCAATTTGTTGTGGCCACGATTTGATCTACTTCAACCACGATGCTTACCTCCAATATCATGCAAAAAGTGAATCTTACTTGTACTGATTTATCTACCTTTAATTAAGAACCACGCCTACATGTCATGTTAATATCTGCTTGTGAGAGAATGTCAAAGCTCTGGCCAATGCAAACAGTAATGCCAAATCTTACATCTAAGTGGTTAGAAACCCCTTGCTTTCTACAATAGAAATCATTTCTATGCCTTTAGCCATCTGGCTGGTTTTCAACGTGCAGCAAGAATTCTTTGACGCAAACAGAAATCTTAGCCATCATTAACAAAGAAATAATAAAATCGATATTAGCCACCTTTTTGTGAATTTTGACATACAGCCAACTGCTGTTTGGGACCTTTATCAAATACGTGATGGAAAACTTGCCGCTTTGATTCCCAGGCCCCGTGATGTTTTTAGTCTGGACCAACAATATATTTTACTATTAATTCAACTGTTAATTCAACTGTTAATTAGTAATAGCGAAGATATTCAAATGTGAAAATGCAGTAGCTACGTACAGGGCCACCGAGAGAATTCTGAGGCCCCGGGCCAAAAGAGAAAGACGAGGCCCCCTGCAAGCGAAGCAAGCAGAAAGTTTTCAGGGTCTAGACATTAGCTTTGGAAAATTACTGCTGATTTACTGATGGCCCCTAGAACTTGAAGCATTGGGTGTTATGAGACCCCATGGAGCTTGAGGCCCTGGGGAAACTTCCCCCTGCCCCCTCTCGGCAGCTCTGGCTATGTACATACTTTTCTTATTATATCATATTTTTTCACTGAGCCTCAATATTTTTAAAAGCTCACTATTTTGAGCCTACGCTTACTCTTACATTCTTGATAACAAAAAATGTAATTTAGCTTGAAAATTAAACGAAAAAAATTCAGCTTCTCAATGGACTACACTTCTTTTCAAGAAAGTTTTTTTCGGTCCAGTACTAAAAAGTGAAAAAGCTCTATGCATATTTGGAATGATGACAAATCTTTGAAATGCTTACTACTTTCAAAAAAACCTTTTTCGTTTAAGAACGTGTACTTCATCATAAAACAAAACGAGAACAGACAGAACAGTAGATTTAGTGTCTACCTAGACTTTACCTAAATTGAGCTAATATATTCAGGGGTAGCCCCAGGAATGCTCCGACGGTGGTTGACTCTTCCAATGAAGGGGCTAGAATGCATTTAACAAAGAATTTTTCAAATTCTGACAGGGAGCTAGTATATTCCGATGGGAGGAGCCTCTCTAGTCACCTCCTAGTGCAGGGGTTTCCTAACCAGAAGTGCTTGTACCCCTTGGGGTGCGATATATCATTCCTAGGGGCTCGAGAAGCAGGGCCGTAACTATTAAGAACTTTCCTTAGCGATATATGTTTCAAACAAGAGTTATTACAACATCAATCTTTGATGTTTCTAGTCTAAGAGTCTGATTTTTTTTACAAACGTTTAAAGCGAAATAATTATCTTTTTGTGATAAATATTAGTTTGATTACATATCTTTCATGCTTGAGCAAAGTAATAGATGTAGGGGTGTGAAGTCAGAGCAAAATTGTTTCAGGGGTCTGCTTTTATAGCCAAAATGTCTAAGTCTTGCAAAAGCTCGAACCTTAGATTTCGAGCCTTATTACCATACTTTTGCCAAAATTGCATTCTTTGAAGTGACAAG
Source organism: Cassiopea andromeda (assembly GCA_018155075.1). Classification (NCBI taxonomy): domain Eukaryota; kingdom Metazoa; phylum Cnidaria; class Scyphozoa; order Rhizostomeae; family Cassiopeidae; genus Cassiopea; species Cassiopea andromeda. Next base: position 611,612 of record WIPJ01004834.1, read on the forward strand.
CCTACATAGTTATGCTTAGGATATTTTAATGGTGTGCCTCCAAGATATGTTTGCCTGAAGTACCATCAGCTAGGAATGTCTTCACAGTTGGTTCTAAACTTTTATAAACTGCATAAAAATTGGTTCTAAAATGTTGTGCATTTCTCAGTGAGAAGAAATTCAAAAATTTTAGAACCAGCTGCCTATTGCGCGTGTTTTCTGTCCTTTTCAATAATTTTCTTGCAAAGCACAAGACCAAAGCATGCAAAATATATATTTAGCCTGCTAATATTGACTGGATTGCCCACATAGGTTATGCTAATAGTTGATGCCTTTGCGCATGCCATTAAAGCTTCATGTGACTATCAGAGCTTTCAGTCATTCTGTTTCATTTAAGGGAACTTGCAAGAATGTGGAGCTCAGGGGATCCTTCATTTGGCTGTAATAAGTTGAAGCTTGAGAATTCAATCGGCTTTTTTGTTCTGTGCTCCACAAGGATTAATCCTATGTCCGTTTGTGTTCCTGCATTGTCGTTGTGAGACATGCCCCAAAAAGAGGAATGCTGACCCGTTTATACAGGATTGTTTCACATGCAGCCCTACTTGTCATCTTCTTCAACTCCTGAATGGAAGCTCTCTTATTTTGGAAGAGTATGAAATTGTTAAGCTTTTTCTTTTTTCGTCAATAAACTGGATTGCATTGTTGCTTTATAGTCTGGCCTGTTACACCTCGGCAGCAATATAGCTCTTCTAACTAAATAAACAGCAGAACAGGAGCTTCAAAACGACTTTCCAAATGAAGGGGTCTGTTTACTGAAGTCGGGAACATTAGTTGTTGATAAGCACATAATTCTACTTATCTCTGCTAGGTACAGCATCATCTTCAAAGCTTTTGAAATATGAACAAATGGAAAATGGTCTTTCATCGCACTCTCATTAGGAAATAAGGGGTAAAAATAGTAAAACCTGCTATTTTTTGCCAAAAAGTGGGGACGGGCCCGTACCCCCGGCCTCCTCCAGTTTCGCCACCCCAGCAGAGAACGGTACACAGGTTGCAGGTTGATGACGCGAAGGAGAAACCACAGCTTGTCCGTCTACTATAGAAATCTGACACCTAAGTTTGGGTTTTGTTAACATACCTTTGTTTTACTTCGTTTTGGCCAATCAGTGGCAGAACATATGTTTGCAAATGCCAATAGGAAATTACGATGAATGGTCTGATTGTTGTTTTTCTTTATGATGATCAAGCAGCGGAAGTCAAGGATGAGTCAAGCAAAATAGCATTGATTGTTATTCTCCGCTGGATATTAGAAACCTTAGCCTGGATTGGAAAAGATTCCTTCAACAATTTGTCAATAAGATCAAGAATTAACCAATCACCTCAGCCCTATTGTTCACCAACAGACCAGACACGTAAAGTCGCCAGTCTAGGTCATGGCACCGTCTGTACGGCTTTGGGAAATAACGGTCACGCCATGTGCCCCTAAGCCCCCAAACATCTTGCAGCAAATCCAAACTACTGCTGGCTTTCCTTTTCTGTAAGGAATATACTCTGTGAATGGTTATTATGTCGTTGCATATAGGTAGGGCAATCAAAAATTAACCTAAGAAAGTGAATCGTTGAATAGAGACTAGTGGAGAGTCTTTTGAAAAGTTATAACGTTGCTCTAAAAAATGTAACTCAATCATTCGCTCACTCATGCACTCACTCAGTCATTCACTCATTCATTCACTCGCTCAGTCACACACTCACTCACTCACTCACTCACTCATAAATTACTCAGTCAGTCTCTCACGCAAAAGAAAACTGACTGAGCTAAGTTGCATAATGAAATAGATATATAAATTACATAATTTTGCTATCATTACTGAAAGCTGAAAATAAAGAAGTTAACCAAATAATAGAAAAGCACCAACAAATGACAAAGTTGCCTCACAGTGACAAGTAAGACAAAAGCCACCAAGATGCGGCCGTTGCGTTCTTGTAGACTTGAAATTTGACGCCACTTTTGCTTGCCCTACTTACAAGTCCACCTGCCATAATTATTACCGTGTTTCCCCGATAATAAGACCTACCCGCAAAATAAGACCTAGCGTGATTTTTGAGGATGATTTTAATGTAAGCCCTACCCTTAAAATAAGCCCTAGTTGAGAGCGGCAATTTTAAACTCCGCTGCAATTTTGGAAACTGATGACTTACAAGACATTCCAGAGGATGATGATATGATTGTTCTTGAATAAATTGTTGTTAATGAGTTTCTGAATAAAAAACACGTTAAAGGCAAGTAAATGTAGATCTTTTTTCGTAATTTCTGTTTATTTAAAATCTCGTAATTTTTACTTTGTAACTTCATTTGTTGATATATCAAAATAATACATCCACCGAAAAATAAGCCCTGGTGCCAAATTTTGGAGTAAAAATTAATATAAGCCCTGTCTTATTATCGGGGAAACACGGTAGTACTGCATCTTCAGTCCTTTGTCTGCAGGCCCGTAGCTATCGGGTGGTATGAGGTGGCAAATGCCACCCCTGGGCTATAGGATGCTGACTTTGCCACCCCCTGGGAACCTTTTTGAACTTTTTGCTGTTGTTGTATCCATGGGCGTAGGAGGACGCCATATTTAGGGGGGCTGTAAACTTTCTGCCCGAGATATCAAATAGAGCTGTAGAGGTTAACTTGGGGGGCTGCAGTCCCCCTGCTCACCACCTCCTACGCTTTTGGCTTTATCTTTGTGCTTATGGAGAGCTCTCCTGAAATTTTGTTCAAGCTCAACCTTGGTCTCTGTGGCATACAAGAAATTTGCACATTTTTCTGCACAAACATTATCCATGTTATTGGGATAACATAAGGATTTTTTACCAAGGTATTCCCCAATCACAATTTTGTCAACCCTCAGGGACGTAATTTCCGGGGGGCTGAAGCCTCCCCAATAATTTTGATGATACAAAAATTTTTTATGTAAATCATACTGCGTTTAGAAGGTCAGAGAATGCATCAACATCAATAATCACATGGTAGATTACTAGGTGGGCACTACAGTATATTCATTTCATATTCTAAACTTTTTCTTTTTAATTTGGCCACACTTAGGCCAGACTTTCTATATTGCAGAAATTGTTTTAATAACGGCATTGTATTTTTAGACGCTTTAAAACTATAAAAAATGTACATTTAAATTCACAAAGAAACTTTTTATTAAAATTGTTATTAAAATTATACATTTCGAATCTCAATTTCGAATCCGAGTCTCGAATTGAATCATCATACAAAGAAAAAACAAATAGGATTTCTCCTTCTACAAAATATAAGCGAGGAAAGAAAGCAGATCATTTTTCAAAATGGCATCTGCAGATTCTGGGAAGAGCTCTTCATCTACTGACGATTTTCCGGAAAAGCCACACCAGCCGAGATCAACAAAGTTTTCTATGAGAGACACAGGGAAGCAGAAGCGAGCGTTCAACCCCAAATGGTTTGATAAATTTACATTTTTGCATTTCCGGGAAGATAGTGATTCCGTGAATTGCCATACTTTAAAAAACTCCTAAATATCTTCCAATGGCACTGGAAAGTGCTGAAGAACAGGGACGGATTTAGGTTGTGGCTCGATGTTATTAAAATGGACTTCTAAGGCCCAGGCCTACAGATTTGGGTAAAAAACATTCATTCATATTTAGCGGCACGTGAGAGCGCTTTCCTGACTCTCGTTTTCTTATAATGCATTGGATATCCAAAGGCTATACAGTAATTATTTCTGGTGTTTTTCTATTATCGTGCAGAAAGAGAACTTTTGTGATCCTAAGTCATTTTAAGGCCTCAGAGATGGCAAATCTCTGGAGCTTCTTGGGGCACCACCCCCTGAACCCCTCCCAGAGCTCTGCCCTGGACCCGCTGGGTGGCTTTCAGTGCCCCCAGACCCCCAGCTGTTTTAGGCAATGACCGTAGGTCATTGCGATAGTCAAGGTTGGCTAAATTACGTTACAAATTAGCCCCCTCAATGTTTTTGTAGAAATTACGGCCCTAACCCTGGAGCACAGGTCTGGCTACGAGTTTGTATGCCTGAGGCACCTCTTTTAATCATTTCTCAGGGAGGGAGGGTACGTTGCTTTCAGGGTCATTGTTTCGTTCATTTGGAGGTAAAATTGACGTTTCGTGGTGGATAAACAACTAGGGCAGGGGAATGATTGTACTATAAAACGCCTAATCTAACGCAGAGATGTACCAACGCACTTTCCATTGGGGAGGGGGGTTTTTGACCATTTGATCAACTACTATTAATAAAAAAAGAACAAATACTGTGGCCATTTCTGTTGCAGCATGGCTGGCTGACTTTTGACCAACTTCCTTACAATGTTGAAAATATTGGGGGCCCTGACGCCCCCCACGCCCCCAATAAACATCCCTGATCTAACGTAGTTTCATGAGAATAATTGCATGTGTTGTGCTGCATTGTGGATATTTTGATGAGCAATGCTAACGTGTCTTATCGCTGCGAAATAAAAAGACGCATACCGTAAATCCTTGAATTAGCCCCCTCGATTTAGCCCCATCCTAGAGCTGCAAATTGCTAGTAAACCCCCTTGACTAAGCCCCCATCCAAGCATGTGACTGTACCTATTTGAGAGTCTGTCAGTGCTTTATAGAGCTAGGAAAGAAAAAGCAGCGATTAATTAACGAAAGTTTGCCTGCTCTTTTAAAAACACCCTGTCCTGTCATATGTATATGTGTAGCATCGAAGAAATAACTTACTAGTAGAAAAAATATTTCAATTGGAATATGATCAACTACCAAGAAAATGTTTTAAGCCCCCCTCGAAGAAGCCCCACTTCGAATAAGCCCCCATGCAAAAATTCAGTAAAACAAATAAGCCCCCAGGGAGCTAATTCGAGGATTTACGGTAAATTATCGCACAGAATCGATAAAATTGAATGCGGGACAGCATGTGACCTGCAGGCCTTCAATGTGAAAAATGTGTTGTGTGGGCTTATCAGAAGATGGCTTCATGCCCCATTTAAAGGACGAGAGATGAATGTTCGCATATAATGAAATACTGGTGTCACTACAGTAACCCTTTGGACTGGCTGGAACATGGATTATTGGGGGGCAATGTCCCCTGCTTCCACTGTTTACAGGACTGGTTCACCTCCCCCCACTACCTGAAATATTGGCACTTATCTCAAAAATAAGAATATCCGTGTAATACCCGAGAGATTGTATTCCGAATTGCGAATATCCCCGGAGTCTCGGAAATTTTATCAATTTAGGTAGGTCGGCAGCTACACTTGTCGTGAAAAGATCGTTCAATCGTGATTTACGTAAGCAGTTGCTAATAATAGCTAGCAAATTGCTTTACATTCTTGCGTCACACCAAACCACGCTTCCGTCCCACTATGGATTACCGAAAGCTATTGAAAACTATTTCTAATGAGGTGTTTACAGTAGCTGAGGATTACTCGAGCACACAAATGGCCATCAACAATAACGAACAATATAGTTACCTTATCCTTAAGTTGCGCTAGAGGTGGTCAGTGCAACTGGCCTGGTACTGAAGGGTGTCCTTTTCACTTATTATGGAATCACGTATTTAATCGAAACACTTAGCTAGAACTCACATTTCTTCATAGAATACTACAAAACTTTCACAAAAGAACTAAAAGGCATTTATGTGTCAGAAATTAATAATAAATTTGAAAAATCTATAGTATTTGCTAATTTATGTAAATTTATGTGTAGCGTGTACGGGTCCTCAGAATGTCTGCTCATAGAAACACACTTATCTTTTCTTCGTTGAATCCCCTGTCTCTTTTTCAAATCACATCTAACTAAATACACGAGTTCATTTGCATACGTCAACACATTTTACTACATTAAACAGACCTGATATTTAATCACCTTAAGGAGGGAAGGCCTACATTACATATGCACAACATAATGAAATACTTGGGACTGTAATAACTTGTGATTGGAAGAAGCCATTAAGCTGAAATTTCATCATTATACCCTCCTTTCAGGTTGCAGTGCATTCATCAGGAGAAAGTATGATATCTCTTCCAAAGGAAGAGAAACTGTAAAAAAGGAGTGTTTCCATGGTAACAGCTACAATCTTTGCCTGTTTTCAAATCTCTTCATCATTGTACTGGAAATGTAGATTAGCATCTCGGACAAAAATTCGCCGTGCTGTTTGCTCTTTTACCAGATTTATGGCAGTCCCAAACCTCAAAGGCCCTAGATTCACCGTTTCTAGAAAAACGAGTTTAAAGTTTTTTTTGTAGTTTTGGATAATGATTTTTCAAAACTTATCTCCAATACTCTGATCAGTTGTAATTGCTATGTCCTAGCAATAAACGAAATCTAGAATGACCCAAAAATTGGCCTTATAAGTTGTTGTTCTACAGGCATTGTTATTAGAACATCAATGACAATGTCTGCTGTAGATGAATGTATTACTACAAAACTTTCAAGTTTATGGTTACTGTCCTTTCTTTCTCTCTTCGACTTGGGGTTTAAGTCAGCAGCTTTTCTCTTCAGACCTACTTTCTCCTCAATGATATCAGAATTCCCAGGTTTATAATGAAGGGTAGTGTGCTTTGCCTCTTTCCTTATAAAGCCTCTTCTCCTTAGTCGCCATAGCTTATATTTTTCTTGCACTTTCTGTGATGATGACCTTCTTCTCAATTGATCTTTCTGCTATTCATCTAAATTTCCTACTTGAAAAAAATATTGTTTCATTTAAGCATTCAATGCAGTAAAGGTATAATGCTTCAGTAAGTCCATGCCTCTTGTTATCAACGTTATACAACTTCATCGCTGATTTGCTGCTTTGACAGTGTTTGCAAATCATCGCTGATTTCAGGGCTTGCTGCATCAACGTCATATCGACCATTGCAAATTAATCACCCACTTCTCGTGTCTTGTTCTTTCTTGCAAATCCCAATTTTCTACTTGCAGACCTAGTCATTAGAACAGACTCTTCTAGTTCATTAAAAGAAGAATTTTGGAGCTTGCTACTTGACCTTGAAACTGATGTAGAGTATATGGCAATTGCGTCTACATTCTGAAAGCTTTCATCGAAATTTTGATTAGGCCTACTATCGGTTGTCACTGTACTTGTTACATCTTGATATCTAGTACCCTTTGCTGTCGTTCTTGTTGTTTACTTTATTTTGACTAGGCTGTTATACCTAGCTTTTTCAGCTAATTTAGGCCTACTATGCATGCCGCATCCAGGCATGGGACCCCTAGTTTAACGTCCCTTCCGAAGGACGGTCGAGTGAGCTGTTTTGGTCGTTCATCTGGAACGTCGGCCATCCAGTTTCTGACCGTACACAACCATGCTTAACTTCAGTTAAGCTAATGGAACTGGCTGGGCCGCTTGGCCACTCACTCTCATTTGGAGGAGCAGGGAGGGAAAAAGTGCCTTTCTTGACATGCAGTATCTTGCTTTCCAAACATTAATAACAGAAACAGAGATCCAATATGATATATAATTAAAAATACACGTTTTAGTGTTTTATAAGAAAGCTAGTACTCGAATGTTTAAAAAAGTTAGAAAATTCATTACTAGAGTTGTGAGACTTGAGAAATTGTCAAAAGTCCATATGTATGCAAAATTCAAACTATAAGTGTAGTAATTGTTGTGTATGTTTTGCAGGCTGCTCTCCAACAGTTCAACCTCTATAGCTTTTTCACTATCAATTTCCACCATGCACAAAATATTGGAACTTAACACTTTGCCAAGAAAATCTTAAAGAGAGTTTTAATGCAGGCTTGGCGAGAAGTTAAGAAAGTTTAAATATTGGGCTGGAAAAGATTTCTCATGAAAAAATATGTGGTTTTTATTGGCATAGACAGCTACTTATATGACTACGCAAAACATATTCCCTGCTAACGGATGGCAACGAAAATGCCCCGTAGAGGTGCATTGGGAGCCCTCAAATTCTAGGCTGGCTTTGCTCATCTGTAGTAGTACTACCTTTCTTATACTTCTGAGATAGTATACTCTTTGAGCATCCATTGACTGAATGTCAGCAAAGTTGCAAAATATTTCAGATATAACAAGCACATGGCAGAAGAAGATTTAGAACACTATTGGTGATTACATGTCCGCGGAAACAGAAGCAGAGGCCTCTTGTTTGTGAACATAATTTTGCTTTTTTATTTTTTAATGCTGCGATAGTTTATAAAGGTTTTTAAAAATACACGTTTTTTGTTTTATAAAAAACCTTTTCTTGCCCCAGTACTGATACATTCTTAACTTTTACACGATTCCAGTCTTAAAACAGTATTAACACTTTCTCTGCAAATCATTTTTTTGCGTTACAATGTTTTGCACTTGAACATCTGAGGAAAATGAAAAGCTCTATGTACAGTTAGAATTATGATAGATCTTAGGCAGCGCTTACACGGGGCCGGCCGAATATTTGGTTTAAAATATCTTTGAACGGTGCAGTGCTGCGCTCGTAGTTGTGAATTCCTAATTCCAATCTAGCCTTATTTTGCCCATCAAAATTAGCAACACATGTCCATGCTTCTGATCAGAGATGACAGATGATACAATGAGAAGCATGGAAGTGCTTCAATGCCATCAGCCAATTCTAATGAGCAAATAAGGATGCTTTCTAAGGATTAAGGCAATTAGCACTTTGATTGCCGGTGTATATCGTCCATTTTGCAAAGTCTACTTTATTCCTTTTACACGTAAGGATGAACCGGCCAATTAAATAAGGGCTGCCTCGAGTTTTCCTTATTTTAAGGGCGCATATACACGACTTGTGTAGCACCGGAGCCTTAAAATGTCCTTAAACGGTGCTGCGCTGCGCTCGAAGTCGTGAATTTTTGACTCACTATTGTAGATTTTTAATGGTAGATTATACTAATATAACGCATAGAATAAAACCACTGTGATTGCCTTTAGATCAGCAACTGAATCAGAATATAATCTTACAAAGTAACATCATCTAACATGACGTCATAATACAGATAACTAATCACAGTGTAGTAACATCACTACAACTATCCTTATATACCACTTTCTTATGAATAGATAAAACGTGTATCATGGTTCCCACTCCGTCCATTAATTCAGCAACTGTTCGTTCCTCATGAATCTATATAATCCAACTCGAAGCCAGTAAAGCCTTTGAAGAAAGCATCTCACTCGGAAAGATCTCATAAAATTTGTGAGAAAATCACAAAATGGCGGAAGTCACAAAATTTACATAGAAGGTCCAATAAGATAGTAAAAATCTACTAAATGTCTTAACAAGTGATGCACAGATAAACTTTTAACCTTTGTGCACAACTCAACTTTTAACCCTTTTTTTCTCAATTTTACCTCCATTTCCCCCCAATTTCTGGGGGCTTGGAAGGTGCCTCTGAGAGGAAATTTTTTCTGGCACAAGCAGTTAAGACCGGATGCCCTCCCTGACGTCACGAATGGCCTGCGATGGGCCTTGGGCCCAGGTATACATTGGTCTGACGTCGAGTGCATTGCCACTAGGCCACGGCTGCTCTAACTTTTAACCCTTTGCTGTGCTTTAAATGAACTGAACTATGCAATATCTGTTTACTAATGACATCTACCAGGAGACTAGCTACCAATGGTGTAGCTGAGTAACAGCTAGAGGAATAGTTACAAAATGAGAGAGGAAAATCGTGCTTACGAAAGAGAGGCCTTTATATTCTTATAGGTTCTCTTCTTCTCCCCCGTCCCTTGTATTTTCGTCATTCTGGTAAGAAATGCCTGTTCATAGAAGTTCTAACCATTCGTTGCAAGCAAAATGAATGAATGAGGTGATTTGTTTGGGCTGTTTTGTAAGAAAGTCGTGCTAATTACATTGCAAATATCACCAGATACAGCATTATAGGTAATAGCTTTTTGTATGAGGTCTAATAGGCATTGCAATTAAGGGAAAAGATTCAAATGCCTGTTAAAGTAAAACAGTTGTCCTTGCTCATTGAGCCAGATGTTATCTGGTTAACCAAGTGATTACGTTTTGTTACTAGAAAGAGATAAGCAGCTTCAATTTGCTTGTTGTATAAGACAGCATGTGAGGCTCTGTCATAATTAGGCAAATTTCGTAGAAAGCAACTAATTTACCACTAAGAAATATTGAAGTTACTAGGAACAAGAGACTCGTTCCAAGCTCTATCTGGATAGAGTCTGGAACGAGTCTCTTCTCCATGAAACTAGTCACGATAACTTAAGCATAGGAATTATAAGAAAATGTCGTTAAGTTTGTTCCCCACATGCTAATTCCATTAAGCGCTTTGTCTCAGAATCCCTCTATTGAAGTTTTTGTGCATGTCTTTTATGTTTAATTTGGTAGAGGCTCTAGTTGAACTGTGCAACCAAACTGTGGCTCTTGCCTGAATGGAAATATGAGATATAGGGCTGCGAGATTTCATCTACCTGAAAAATTTTTATTGCTTTGCTTCAGCTTATATGCTCCAAAAGATAGAATTTCATAATATTTTCAGGCAAGAGCTGAAACAATCAGCGATGACTTATGTAGTACGAATAGATTCTTAAATTCTACCCAAATTCTGGCTCACTGGAAAAGACTTGCCAGACGTAAGTTTACAACCACATTCTTAAAGGTTTAAGAAATGTGTAAAGAAAGAGCCTCTATTTGTTCATTCACCTTTCTGGAGACAGCTGAAGATTACTAGCACGAAACACAGACGATATTAGTGAAGTTGATTGGAATAAGTGAAACCATGAGATAAATAGAAAACCAAAGATCGGTTGAATGCAGACTGCCCAGAATCTCTGTTATCCGATAACAGGGACATTTGGAGTATTGGATTACAGTCATTAGTTCCATGGTGTTGACCACTAAAAGGTGGCCAATGGTTCTGGACCAATTAACAAGTGCTTTACAGATTGCTTAGCGTTGGTTGCATTTGCAGTAAATCGAATATCTTTGACAGTCTGCATAAAGTGAGACCACTCCTGATCATGGTCGACAGACCTTTTTGTTAGCTTTGCAAAGATCATACAATAGTGGTGCCTATTGCAGTATATATTATGGTGCCTCGTGGTGTACATAGTCCGTTTATCCAATTTTCTGATTTGGTCTGTTTAACATTGTGATAGGGCCCCACTAATAAAGATGTTTGATATATGAATAAGTATATAGAGAAACGACGAAAAATCAACTCGGCGAGTAAACCTCCTCTGCTCCTCAAAATTCATTAAAGCTGCAACTGCTGCATGGTCTTTTGGTTTGTTAGAACATTTTTATAAAGAATACCTCTTTCTTTACTGGTGACGTAACTACCATTTGTTAATTCATAGGTTGTAAAAAGTACTTTGGAGCTGCACCCTCCAGCGTTTCAAGGAAAAAGTCACTACTTTTGAGTGGAAAAGAGATAGTATCTAAGCAGGACCATTGAGTGGCAATACCCCAATCAGGGCTTGGTACCATTATAATGTAAGAGGCAAATATGACATGAAGATCCTGCCATGTGCTTTTTGCTTTAAGCACAATTATATACCAAGTTCTGAAGATATGGAATTACAGCAAAAGCTTCGAGGACCATGCGTCATTTGTGAGCAGCTACTCCTTTTTCTTTACATAGATGTTACGATTCTTCAGACTTTGGTCGAACAAAAATATCCAGCGATAGCTATAGTGTCTGATCGTTCAAAACAGCTTGCTTGTACTTGGAAATGACCAATGACTGGGCTTTTGCTTTCTTACAAGTTATTGGGGTCATCATTGAGTGCCTCAGTCAACTGGGATATATTTTTGATTGTATACATGCACATTTAGATTTATGATTGAATTTGGCAGATCATCTATATAGACCAGAAAGATCAAAAGACCAAGATGTGAACCTTGGGGAACTCTATTATTTGTGCTTCGACATTTGAGCCTCCGTTAGTAATTTAAAGAGTCGAAATCACCAACCAAAAAGGCAATGCTTCTTCCTTCCCTCGAGTGAGCCTTCCCTCGAAAAGTGCCTTCATTGATTAAGCTCCTAGTGAACTGCCAGTGGCGGTGCCACGGAGGGACTGGGGTGAGCATATCCCCCCCATTTCTCACCAAGAATAATTTTCTAATTCGTCCAAATTTGATAAGAAAATGGTAGTGGGGGTGAGGGAATTCTAGTAAACTTTTGTAATGGGTGTGGCAACAAGATTGCGTAATAATTTAGGGCGTGGTACCCTCAATCCCCTCAGTCTGCGATGGCTGGCACCGCCCCTGTAAACTGGCACTGCATTTCAGGTTGAGTGGTGTTCCTGAGCATTGCTTTTGAGCAATGCTTCCCTTTCTATTTCTATCTACAGATTTTATAGTGACATGTATGCAATCATTATAGAGCGTGATTCTCCGTTGAGTTTCATTACTTTTCCAGTTCATATTCTGTGACGGTGCTGAGTACAACTTCATGAATGCGGATGGCATGGTTAATAAAAAGAAGAAGCTCCTTCATTACTCCTTCTTACTTTCAAATTACTAATAAAGCATTTGCAATATACACAGTGACTTAACAGACAGGCTGGTGTTAGGACAACTCCTAAGGGCCTCCAAGGATTTGAGGTCCTGAAGGGGCCCCCGGAGGCATTCAAGAGATAAGTGTTTTTGCGTTATTTAGAGGAAAATTAGAAACTGGGCCCCAGCGATACTAAATTCCTAAGGGCCCCGAGTATCTCTGTTACGCCACTGAATATACCTATGTCAGCTATCTCCCTTCTTTGTTTCTCCAATTACAGTAAAAACCCGCACATATGTGCTTTCATTTAATAAGAACCTATATATTGATTTCAAATAATTAGAACCTTTTCAGCCCAAAATTCTAGCTAAGTTTTTATTGATTGTTCGTTTTCTATCCCCTGGGAAATAAACTCAACCTTTTTGCCAATCTTCTCCTTTCAAGGATGCTCCAAAAGTATTACATACATTTCAAGTCTACACCTATGTTTTTAGCCACAAAGCTTTGGATGGATAACTATATTGAAATAGTCTTTCAATGCTAAGTTGTCAGCTATTATTTGTTTGGCATTTGTTTTGAAACCTGAGTAAAGAATCTGAGGCCTGATAACTGGAATTATCCCATCACATAAGAGCATGAACAGGCTCGTTTGAAGATTGCAGGTTCTTACATACGGGCTTCTTCTGTACTATAGATTCGTACTGTGGCTATCAATGTTGCTTTTTAGGAACTTTCAAAAACTGAACGAAAGTCAGTCATGCACCAGATTCCTAAAGATTCCTAAAGACAGCTGTTAGTTGTACAATGAATATACAGATAAACTGATTCAAGACATTATTTCGTTATGTTGATACGGCACTACGAAGGAGCCGTGATCATTGTTGTTGTTGCGATATAGATATATACCTCGTGGTTTATGTAGAGTTTTTTATGCGAGAAGTTTGAGTTAACAGATTACATTACGTTAGAAGTTAGAAGCCCTAGACTCGCATAGGCTATAGGATTAACTAGCCCTGCAAGAATTAACAGATACCAGATCTTACAAATTGATTGGAGGGAGGGGGCACTGATATAGAAGCATATACAAAGTTTCATTTATCCAAGTTACATAACGATTTTTGATACAAGCACAAACTTTCCACCTTCTGCATAATAGACAGGCAGTAAAAGTAGCTTTTATTATACATCTTTCTTTTCTTGCATCATCTGTATGTTCATCAGTTACTAACGGGTCTTCAGCATTGACAAGAGCTCTCTAGAACTTTACCCAAGTCGATGGATGTAATCTTGTGGCATTCGAGGTGAAACTCCCGTCGGAAGAAATTTTGGGTTTTAAAGTTTTTTCTTGATTCCCGTATATGTCAAGGATGCTTTCAGATAAATTTTCTTGAAGCAAGGAAAGATTACATTTGACATTCACTCTTTGATCACATTGCACAAGATTGCTCACGCTATTAGGCCCAATACAGATTTAGGAATCATGACAGATGCATTTTTAAAAGTCGGTTGAAAAACTGGGACTGTTTGCTACAAAAGTTGCTTCCTAAGCTAAAGCAATACTCTTTAGGTAATACAACATCTTTGCAGTCGTAAATAAACAATTCACTAGGTTCTCGGGCCCACTGAGAAGGGTTAGGCGGCTGTTTCCGGAAATAAAAGGTTTTCCTTTTCTTAAAATGCTTAGAAACTTATATTTATGCAAAATCTTTCTAATAATATATTTTGTTGCAGTTCTGCAAATATCGAATTGGCGAACTTCGTTCATACTTGCTTTTAAAGCTCCAAACCTAAGTTTTTCTGCTGCACGACGAACCATCCTCTCTCCCCTTCTTGTTTTTTCTAAATAGAACGACTGAAAACAAACTGATTATAAATGCATAGCGAAATAGAAAGATGACAATTCAGTTGCTCTGCAATTTTGCCAAATGATATTCCATTTTCTCATAAATATTTTACAGCTAATCTTTCATTATTGGGCAATTCTTGTGTTTTTGATATTATTTTTTGACACAGTTTTCATTATTTACAGCAAGAACTCATACCTCATATTCTTGAAATTTGTCAAACGATAGCGTGAGATGTTTCCCCCACCAAATTAAAGCATTCAAAATTATTAGATAGGGTTCCAATGAATATCTTTTCGTAGGCCTAACTAAGGCTGCGTTTGCATGGGACTGTAGAGCGGTTCTGTATGGAACCGTTCCGTGTAGGTACGGCTAGGCTTCCCGTTTACACGATATCTTAGAACTGTTCTGTGCAGAACGGTTCCTTTCCATGCATTCACGCATGAACAATTCCAAGCGACAGCCTCTCTCTCCACTCATCAGGAACAAGAAAAATTCTTGAAAAAGATTCCTCACCACACACATGTTCTTCGAAGCCTTACTCAAAATTTCCTTTGCGAGCAAATTTTTCAGTTATCGTCAGCTATCGTGAGTCGAATGTCCCCTTGCCTCGTTTCCAAGCGTAGCTGATGAGAACAGCCTTGAGTGTTTAAACGAGAACTTGTTGCTTCGGTTCCACGCGGGACCTACTTTCTAGGTGGACCAGTTCTGGTACCGCTAACTGGAAGGGTTCCATCAGTTCCCATGTAAACGCGTGGCCTGTCCATGCGGCACTGGCACGGTTCCACTCGGATCCGTTCCCGTGTTAACGGGCCTAAAATGCATACTGCCGTGAAACCAGTTTGTTATAGGCGGTGAAATACTTCTCGAACGCAAGTATATATATATATATATATATATATATATATATAT
>WIPJ01004834.1:626966-642728 GCA_018155075.1 Cassiopea andromeda
ATATATATATGTATATATATGTAACATTGGAAGCTGATGAGTTTCATGTAAGACAACAACCCTATTCTATAAAAATATAGTATATAGGAATATTAAAGCTCAGAATCACAAAAGTTTAAAACTGATTTTAGAATAGTGCAACGCTCAATCTTCATTCCAAATTGTTATGCATTCGAATAATAGCATTGCTTGTAGGTGAACATTCCCACTATTGATAGAATGCTTATTGCTCTATCTCACTATTGTAACTTTGTGATGAAGTAAAACATCAACAAAAATATCTAGATGTTCCTTTGAGTTTCAGACGAAGCTACGCCTTTAATAGACAAGAATAATTGAAGAATGCGCGTTTTTTATAGGAAAGTTGTTTATAAGAAAGTAGTACTCAGCTGCTCATAAAGTTAAGAAAATTCAGTTCTGGGTTTTTGAGACTTAAGAAAGTTGTTCGTGTTCCTATATTTAAAATTCGATTTAACTGTGTACAAAATGTCATGTATGTGATATTAGCTACCCTCCAACAGCTTAAATAATGTTATTTTCCAAGATTGATTATCATTTCAAGTGTACATGGAGCTTTTTTAATTTCCATTAATGTGCAAGCGCAAAACATTGGAACTCAAAAAAGTTTTGCTAAGAAAGTCTTAAGAAAGTTTTGATGCTGGGGTCGTGAAAAAGTTAAGAAATATTCAGTACTGGGGCCGAAAAATCTCCCTATAAAAGAAACATGTAATTCAAAGCTTAAAACCAACAATATTGAAAAATATACAGGCTCAGTGAATAATTAGACAGTCTTGTACAAGTTTATATTGCCAGTGAAATCCACCATAGTCCAGGTCGTTTTTCATCAATTGTTTGCTTCAAGCAATGGAATATGCTGGAATGAGATGTACTAAAATTGAATCATACGCTAGGCTTTACAAGATTTAAGATAAATAGTTGATTATTCATTCAGTTCTTGACGGGAATTTTGCCTTGCTATTGTCAAATTCCTGCATAAATAGTGAATAAAAGCCATGAGTTTGTAAATTCGAGTACCTGTTGTAATAGGTTCAATTGTACCCCTGAATCAATCCACAACGCATGCTGACTGAACTCACCTGGCATTGAGAGCTGAAAGTGACTTTGAATACTTATTCACATTCTCATTGCAAAACTAAAAGCAAGCCCATATATGTTTAACACAAAGCTAATGAGCTTTATATATAGGTTTATGGGGAGCCGATCAAACTCAATTCATTAAGAGATTCACATAACAGATAGAGGGTTCTTCAAGCTATGGCATGATATTATCCTCTTGTCGGTTCTACTTCGCTCCTTTTCCTTAAGTAGTCATCTACTTCAATGAGGAAGCGCAAACTACATAAGACGGATACAGCACAGTCTATTGTTTACTTTCAATAACGAATGTGTATCGTTTCCATTGCAGTTGCTTTGAATCAGTGGTTCCCTTCTCATTTGCTCATGTCACTAGGTACGCCGAGCAGTAGTAGGGGAGGAGGGGCAAAAGATTGAAAAAGGACACTTTCTTTTCACAAACATATGCTCCCAACCATTGAGAACTTCGTGGCAAGTCATGAAATCTTGTGGATAAAAGGGGGTCGAGTCATAGAGAAGAACGAATGTAAGAAGAAAGGGGCGCTGCCCCCTTCATTCCATACTCAGGCGTCCCTGCATGCCACACTACATTGGGCATCATTACTTCAGACAATAGAAACCACGTAGCATAATTCAAGAAAGGATAAATGTACTCCATACCTAATTTTAAGGAAATTTTATCACTGCACATTTTACAAGAAATGAAGCATTCTGAGGGGGTAACACCAATAGGGGGCCTGGTATATATGTGCCAGCACGTTTTATGGATTATTTTGAGATATTTTTCCAGTAGTATAGAAAACAAAGTTAAAATTACTAAAAAACAGGGATACCGTAAAAGAAAAGTCAGGTAAACTGAGCAGTTGCAGTTCATGATCTGGTAACATTGTTTTCAAGAAATTTAGGTCTATAAGGTATTCTAAGATTTTTGAATATTTTTTGTCGTGGTTATGGGACATTTTCCAAAGGAGATGTTGGACATGCAGTTAAACTTTGCAATATGTACGTACAAAAAAGTCAGGACTTTTTTCCAAGTATGACCAAAATGGCTAAGCACCGTTCTTATCACTGCACATTTCATAATTTATCACTGCACGTTTTGAGTTTATCACTGCAAAAATTGGTTATCACTGCACACTAAAATTAGGTATGATGTACTCAGAAGCTCATCTATAATTCGTACACATAATGCATGCATTTTCGATGTTCCTGAAAGCTGGAAGGCTGACTTAGCGCTCTTCGAAAGTGACTTAACCTTTTGATTAAAAAACTTTGTTTCTATGCTTCTTCTTTATGATATAGACCTATACACATCTCTAAGAGTACCATTCAATAGGCTGAATCTACTTTGGTGAAAACTTGTTACCTACGTAAAGCTTCCTCTTACAGGGGTTCCATGTTATTACGTTGTGTCACACATTGTAGCACTGTTGAAGTCCCCTTTCTTCTATTGCTAACACTGCTCGCATTACGTTTGAGGTCATCCAGAAAGTAACCCACACCTTAGGGGGAGGAGGGGGCTAGCAACCATATGAAAAAGTGGACAGGGGGTGTGTGAATGTTGAGCTGTAAGTGGACACTCTTTTCAGAGGACTTACAAGCATATAGGGTGCCATGAAGTCTCATCAAATTTTACTATGTTCTCATGCACCTGCCTTTCCCTATTTGTTAATTCTATTCTTTTATTGCTTAGATATTAGAGTTCTTCATTCCATGAGCACAGCAACCGGGGGACACAGGGAGTACATACCCTCAAAATTTTCAGATTTCTATGCAAAGTACCCAGTTGCAGCTTGTAGGGTTGCCATTTTTGCTTGTGAGGGCGCCCTAATTTTTTACATGTTTCCTATATCCCAGTCTCACTCCTCTTGAAGTACCCAAAATCTTCGAATAAGTCCTTTCCTTAAGCTCCTCTCGACTAAGCCCCACCTGAAGCCCCCCACCTAACAGTACTTAGGCCAAACCCAAGAGATGAAAGAACAGCATGATGAACAGCGCCACTGCGATGGAGATTTGCGGCCAAGGGGCCAGATTAACCTTGAGAGAGGCCCTAGCTATTTGGTGAAACAGTGAGGAATTACTTGCTAGTTGAGCCGAGAAATACATTCACAAGAAATTGCCTGAAAGATCTCAAAAAGTTGTTATTTGTTGAAAAACTCTTTTCCTGGAAAAGTGAAGGATTCCAGAGCAAGGCTGAAGTGGGAAGTGTTAAGGTAGGACTGTCGAACGACTCTGTTGCTTGCTTAGCAAACTGGGCCTAAGTCGTTTGGACTACTGTGGTCATTGAAGCGATTTCATAACTGTCTATCACGACACGCGCTGATCAATATGGGGCTCAAGAGAGCTTCAGAAATGGTGCTTTAACTTGGTGAATGTCAATGGAAACAATATTTGGATTCTTGTAGCATTCGCATATTAAACACTATCCGACTCTTCTGATCGAGATATCGCATCATGGCAAATATGGCTTCTCTCTTTTCCTTCACCTCCCCAGCAGTCAAGAGATTGTTAGGATGGAAACAAGGTGATGAGGAAGAAAAATGGGCTGAGAAAGCTATTGACTCATTGGTTAAGAAGTTGAAGAAGAAGAAGGGTGCACTAGAAGAACTCGAAAGGGCTTTGTCGAATCCGAACTGTGTGTCGAAGTGTGTCACTATACCAAGAAGTTTGGACGGACGTTTGCAAGTCTCACACCGAAAAGGCCTCCCTCATGTTATTTACTGTCGAGTTTGGAGATGGCCCGATTTACAGTCACACCACGAATTGAAGCCTTTAGATTGCTGTGAATATGCATTTAGTCTCAATAAAAAAGAAGTATGCATCAATCCATATCATTATCGAAGAGTGGAAACACCAGGTTAGTATTACTACCGTATTATCATTCAATCATTCAGAAAGTTGCTAAACGAACCTTCGACTATACACTTTTGTATACCTATCTTTGCAATCGTTATAAATCCTTCATTGCTTTCTACGTTTTCTGGTTGTCAAATGCTTTCCTGACATAATTTCGATTTTGGATTTTGTGGCTACCACCTATAAATGGTAATGCAGAAAAGACGAGTTGGTGTGGGAAGGAATATACCACAATGGATGATTCATCCGGTCTTTAGGAGCGCATGACAGTGTAAAGCTATTTACACTCCGGCTAAGTGGTTGCAGCTTGAGATATATTTATAGTGTTTACATTACATTTCTTTTGAGTGTTACGGAT
Organism: Cassiopea andromeda; assembly: GCA_018155075.1. Classification (NCBI taxonomy): domain Eukaryota; kingdom Metazoa; phylum Cnidaria; class Scyphozoa; order Rhizostomeae; family Cassiopeidae; genus Cassiopea; species Cassiopea andromeda. Next base: position 631,276 of record WIPJ01004834.1, read on the forward strand.
ATCATTACCTGTTCAGGATAAAGTTTTAATACTATGTGTTTATTTATCGTGACACGGCCTGATAAATATCCTTATCGGGTTGGGTTGGCATCTGCATGTCATGAGCCTCATGGATAGCAAATAATTAGTACTACGGGATAAAAGGAGACTTTTATGTGTTTTCAAACATGTTCAGTATTGATTTATATTTTTGTAGTAATCTATGCAAGATTTTGGATTAAGACTTGAAAGTTTAGCGATTATTATTTTCCAGTGTGTTCTGTTGTTAATGCTGTTACCTGTGTACCCTTGAAAGTTTTCCCCTTGTCGAAAATTATTATAGGCAGTTTATGTCCTAGCCTAAACAAGCGTCAGCGTTGATTTGTCCTTTCAATATTGGAGCGGTTAAGGCACGATTCCGACTTGCTGTTTGAGCTGCTCCCTGCTTTTATAAGATTCGTTTTTGATTATGGTAAAGAATGAGATTTTATGTGCGTTTGGGAGTCCTTTTGTATAGCCCTGGTTTTCGCTAGCGACTACTATTATTAGGTTTTTCCAAATAAATTAGCTATAGATGGATTAAATTTGTTGCATAGGGACCTTGAAATGTTAATCAATTACAATGTACGAAAACTAGAATTCCTGACTAGTTAGATTTATGATCTTCTCGAGAACTGTGGCTTATTACGTTCCTAAACCAGATGGATAGGTTGTGAGGTTTTTCTCACTCTTGAAGATAAAGCCTTTTGTTTGGCTGTCGAAGATATAGTTTAACAATACTTTTGGCATTTCAATTGTGTAGACAAACATGAAATCAATACAGTCTCATCGACAACAATTAGTTTTTTATCATACGCTCGTGAATGCTATCTTAGTCATTTGTTAGGATCGACATCAGATAACGGTGATATTTGCGTGATGTATACCAAAGATATTCGTAGTAATAGTCATACCAATGGCGAACATGAGAACTGCGCATGTGTTTTGTGTCTTCACATTTAACCGTTATGAGGTCTTGCCCATCAATCACCAGGGCATTAGGAGGTGCAGTCGAAAACTGAAGCTATCAATCAACGGGTGAGTTTGCTCTTCTGGCCAAGGCATAAAGAGATGATTTTTCTTGCTCTCCACTGTATGAGGACCCCACACATTCATATCCTGATCGATTCATTGATCTTCAACTCTTTCAATGTGATTGTAATACTGTTATACCGTACATTTTGATGGCGAGTTCAAGCACGTGCAGCGTTAAATGCTTTCGTCAGACTCTTGTCGTCACCCCAATTTTGTCGAAATGATTGACAGGATTGAGCTCTTGGCAATTCTAGTACCCTGATTGTTTCTTATTTCTTTTGCATTTTGAAATTTAGAGTATTCTAGTTTCCTAAGAAGGGTTGAAAATGAGAAAACTTGAGATTATGGATGTTTCCTGATAAGGAACTTGCATTCCCCAAAACATAAAAAGTATTACATTGAACTTCACTGTTATTGTTTTTTGTTAGTAAAAGACTAGCTGTAATTAATTTCTACATCAACAGGCAAGAGTATCATAAGAGCAACAATATTATAAACAGTAGAATCTTCTGTATTGTCTCACATCCATAGGTGTAGAAGGACTTCAAATTTAAGGGGGCTGTAACATTTCTCCCTGAATGAGTAAGGCAATTTGGAGAGCAGTCAGAAAAGCTGCCTGGATTTCCTATTGTTCCTTCAGGAAAATTGTTCAAATGTAGCAGATTTCTGCCCAACTAAGGGAGATTGCAGGTCTCCCCGCCTCCCTCTCCTATGCTTATGTTTATATCTAATTATGTTGTTCAAGTGCTGTATATAGCGATGGGGTTATTGCATGTGGGACCTTCAATTTGTTATTGAACAGGGTGGCCAACAAACCCTGGAAGACCCTGAAAAACACTGGATTGTGTTTGCCCCTGGAGAAATATCCTGGAAAACCCTGAAATTACAACCCACCCCCGAAAAATTGTGTTCTGAAGCAGATTTTGACACATCAATTTTTGGCCTTGCAGTGCTGCTGCATTTTTATTCCTGTAGTGTAGGGGAGGAGGATCTATGAGTTTATTGGGGGGTAAAAACAGCGTATCATTTGTTGTGTGGTAAGCAGCCTCTTTCCAACAATGGACACAAGATTTCAAGTAAAATGCAGAAGGAAAGGTAGGTGAGTATAGGCAGAAGATCTATATGTGATAATCATATTTTTTGAAAGCATAGTCAAAAATACCCTGGAAAGCCCCTTAAATTTGGCAGAAAATCTCCTGGAAAACCCTGGAAAAGAGTTTCATTTCACTGTTGGCTACCCTGTTGAATTGTATGGAGATCAGAAATATTTTATGAATGCAAAATTAGCTCAGCCCTTCAAACATGAATAGACTGAAAATCTCACCTTAGAAGAAAGGATGGCTTGAAGAACATTTCAGCAGTGATTTTTCTTTGCATTGGACTGTAAAATGAGGTTAAGGATGTATCAGCAAGACAGTATTATTTCAGAACTGTTGGATGTATTTGAACAAAAATATACTGTTATGAATAGAGACGGCAGGAATGTTGTAGCTTCAGCGATAGAGCCAGGGCAATCTTATGAAGGAGACAGGAATCAGCTGTGGGAATTAAATTGGGGGCTCATTCACTGCAAATGGAAAACTGATTTATTGACCTAACAAGAAGAACAGTAATTTCAGACCAGTGTTTTCAGAGTGATGCATATAGCATCAGTTCAAAGAGTTTTAGTAAGAGTTGTAATGGGTCTTAAATACATTTCAAACAATCAGTTTGATTGTATTCAAAGCCTAATAATATAGTCAAAGCCAGTTTCTAGAGATATACTCACTTAAGAATAATTGTATAGGCATCATTTTAAATTTCTTTGTATGAGTAGAGGTAAAATTTCTTAGTTTCTGTTTTGATGTTCTATTTATAATGGTATAGTTTTATTCGCTCCTCATGCCAGTGGTAACTATGGCCAGCCTTGTTAAAATGATTATGTGTTATTTAAACATGTATTATTTTTTAATTACTGTGATATTTTTCATATTTGCAAAGTGAAAATGCTTGTATTATTTTCGTTCTCTGGGATCCTGAAGAACAATTACTTCATTATGATTCATTGGCCAGTCAGTAGAATGTCTTGTTGTTCAAACCTTTACCATATGCAAACTTCATCCATACCTCTTTGTGTTTTTCCACACACTGTATTTACTTCAGATCATTTGAGAATATCAAACATTGCAAATTAAGTATTTACACTGCTGGTAATACATCTATATGCAATAGGTAATATCAGTGCATCAATTTGTGAAAGGCTTAATGTGACATTGTCATTGTTTCAATGTGTCTACACAAGCATATAATTGGGTTAATATGTAGATGGTAAACTTTACTGTACATTATTGGAAAAGTTTCTGTAGAAGTGATATAGTTCAGTTCAGTTCTTTAATTTTGAAATTCCACTACATCAAGTGTTACAAATTAACAACATATTACTCAAAAATACTGAAAACCATGAAGTTGAGTTTTACATAAACAACACAAACAGAGGAAGGAATTTTATGTAAGGATTATCTTATATGAGGAGCTCTCACTAGATAGACTAAGCAGAGGCACCCTGTATTTATACACTTTGCAAGCTATCAAATTGATTGTTAATTGGCTTCTTAAGTAGTTTCTTAAGTAGCTTGTTAGTTTGTCATGCATTTCAGTTCTTTTTGGTGCAAGACTAGATATTTGTATTAGCTACCAGAATGATATTGCTTTTTGACCTAGCCTACTGGAAACTAATGTGTTCAGTACATTCCCTAATTTATGCTGCTTTCAGATTCATTATTTCAAAGATATTTATTTTACCCTATAGTTTTTGATGTCAAATGCAACATTTTCTTTTTCAGTGTTGCCTCCAGTGCTTGTGCCTAGACAGAGTGAGTTTCCACGGCCTTCTGGGCCAATGCCCTATCATATGCAACATATGTCATCAGTTCATGGGATGCCAGGCAATGCTGGATTTCCACCTAGTTTTCAAAGACCAACACCAGGCCCAGGTATGAAATTTCATACACATCTGAGAAATCATTTTAATTTAAGTCAAGCTCTATTTCCCATTCACATTCACAGGATTAAGTCCTTTGTTTAGAAGTGCTTCTCTTATGAGCACCTTATGTAGTACATTATTCTAGAAAATTATCATCTTGGAAAATTAATGTGAATAAGTAAATTTCATCTTAATTTTATATGCTAGTTAAATGTGATGTTAATTTGATGTACCTGTATTTTTGTGTACCATAATTTTGTGCAATGTTAATTTCAAATACATTATTTTTCAAAAAGTATTGTAGCATTACAAATTTTTTAACCCACACTAATATATTCTGAATCTGGTGCCATTTCAGCTAACTGTGTGACTCTTCGATAAAGTCCACTACCTTTACATTCCTTTTCCATAGTATTATGTTTGTTATTGTGGATGTTAAGAATTTCTAAACCTTGAACCATGTTAATTTTGTGCTATAAATCAGTGCATGCCAGGAGACATGTGTGGTTGCACTTGTGTATGTCCACACACTTGCAAAATTCCCAGCACAAGTGAAAAATAGCCAGTTCTTACATCATTGTAAACTGTGGTATCACATATGCGAAATGGGAACTTCACTGTTACAACTGGAACACTAGTGACTGTTGCCTTTTGTTTTCATAACTCTGCTTTGCCCTATTGTTCCCTAAATGAACCATTTGACATACTTCAGCAACAAGAAGCCCTGCATTTCTGATAGAAAAATCTTGGCTCACAGGTTGAGCTCCAAACAAGTAATGCAGACAAGGGTGCACATGAGAAGTAATGCTCTTGTGCCATTTTCTTCTGGGCATAGACTGTATTACTGAAGCCTTTCCCCAGTTTGTGTTAAATTTATTTGAAGATTGAAATATTTTGGTCCATTTGTGTTAATTTTTGTTTGTGTTAGTTTTATTCACATTAATTGTCTGGGGCATTGATTTGCTAGATTAGGGTATATTCCAAAGTCTGGTTATTAACACTCTAAAGGAATTTTGCATGTTCATTGTTGTAGTAAATGATATTAAGCCTATAGTACCACTGTGTTTTGCTAGGACATAGTTATTGGAATGATCTTATGTTCCTTTTCCACTAATCAAAATTTCTTTTCAGCAGCCTACATTTTTTTATTTATACATGTAATTAGTTATAGTAACAAAATTAACAAGATGATGCCGTGAGGAGTAGAATTTAAATTATCTACCCCATGGCCATTACATTAACCAACTACACAAAACTAATTAACTGGCACACCAGAGCCTGGGGGGCTGTAGCCCCCCACTTTTTTATGGTATGATCTCATACAATTGATTGCTTATCCTATTAAAGAGAAGATGTATTTTGATACTTAACAGTGGGTTCTAGTTGTAGTTAATTAGTTTTGTGTAGTTGTTTAATGTAATGGCCATGGGGTATATCACATATGTAGTGCAAGATCTGCTCAGCCATCTATTTGTGCACACATTTGCTAGACTTAAATTTTACTGTCTTATTCAGCATTGATGAAAATTGCCAGAACACCATTCCCTTTTCTTTAAAAAAAATTTTTTTGTGGAAGTAGTTTATCAATATTGCAAAACTTGTTTTTGCATTTGTTTATAGCTACCTGTGTAACCTGTTGAGTTAATTAGTGTATGAATTCTCCTCTTTCCCTTTCTCATTGTGCCATCATTGTTTTTCCATATATGTTTTTATATCTGTTTTGTCATAAGTGTACACAGAATGTAATGGCATTGTTCTCATTACTATGGTCTTCTGTTTTAGAAACCCCTCCTCCAGCATACATGTCAGAAGATGGTGGCAGTCCAAGGCCAGATCCTAGCTCAATGGAAACAGGAGATACAGTTCCTCCAGGTAAGCTTAGTTGCTGAAACTTTGGATGCATTTAAGTACTTGCTAAATTTTTTGTACATAAAAATAGATTGTGGTAATTTTATTTTGAGTGTTACTGCAAGACTGAAACAGAATGTAGAAAGCTTGTAGGATATTTACAGAAACCTTTAGATAGACTCTGCAGGGCTCTTAATTCTTAGAGTTGATGGCAGAACAATTATGTGAACCACAGCCTTCTTTTAAGGTTACCATATTATATTTGTGTTCATTTGTAGTGCTTGCTTCTTTTTTATGCCAACATGTTATTTTGGAAATATTCCAATGTGGGGAATGGATCTCAAGGCATTGTAGTTTGTAGATAGTGTCATATTATTTTTAGTACATTGGTGTTCAATCTTATCACAGGTTTATTCAATGCCTTTTATGTTGTAATTTTCAATGTTTCAATAAGTCTTAGTGCTTCCTTGATGAGAGACTTTTTACAATTTTTACTGTGTTATTGAAGCAGCCCCCAGTCAAAACTTTTGCCACACAGTGAAGAATACCTCATGCTATTTTCAAGGACCTATTCAAATCCTGCACTCATTGCACCAAAACATTTTTTCTTTAGTTGCAAATACCTTTATTGCTTTGGTCTGCTTTTGTTTTGATATAAAGACCCAAGCATAGGACATTGAAGTATTAGCATTAGATAATAAATGAACAGACTTCCACACCTCCATAAAAGCCTTAAAGCTTTCAATATTGAACATGTCCTTAGAAGTCCTTAGTGTATATTGAATTTATTAAAAATATCCTTAAATATAAGGATTGTGATGTTTGGTAAAGGACATTTTATTGTTTTTGAAGGTGAACTTTTTAAAAGTTTCCTGCTTGCTCACACCAGTTAGTTTTCTGTTGTGGATCTGAGGAGACAGTATTGGTTTTAAGGCTAGTTCTGATATAGTTATGGATGACATGCTCATGTATCCATCTAAATAGAAACCACAGATAGGATTAAACAAACATTAGCATGAAAATATCCTTAGATCTCCTTACTTTTTGGTATTAGTGAGCAATAAACCTCCTTCTTTTCCTTACAGACCCTTTTGTTTCAGCTAAATATCTGAAGGAACCCTGAACAGTATCTGCTTATTATTTTGCCAAGCAATTTTGTAAAACACAGTTTTCAGTGTTGTGATCATAGTTATTTATTTCTTTAGATGTTACACCTATCACATACCAAGAGCCAACTCACTGGTGCTCCATAGCTTATTATGAGCTTAACAGTCGTGTTGGGGAGCCATTTCATGCGGCTAGCACGAGTGTGGTTATTGATGGTTTCACAGATCCAAATATCAACAGTGATAGGTTTTGTCTTGGCGGTATGTCAAATGTCAACCGTAATTCAACCATTGAGAATACTAGACGTCATATAAGTAAAGGAGTTCATCTCTACTATGTTGGAGGGGAGGTTTTTGCTGAGTGTCTGAGCGACAGTGCTATATTTGTTCAAAGTAGGAATTGTAATTACCACCATGGTTTTCACCCAACGACAGTCTGCAAGATTCCGCCTGGGTGCACACTGAAAATCTTCAACAATCAGGAGTTTGCCCAGCTCTTGTCCCAGAGTGTAAACCATGGCTATGAGGCAGTGTACGAGTTAACCAAGCACTGCACCATTCGTATGAGCTTTGTCAAGGGTTGGGGTGCTGAGTATCACCGACAAGATGTCACTAGCACTCCATGTTGGATCGAGATTCACCTTCATGGTCCTCTTCAATGGCTAGATAAAGTATTGACTCAGATGGGATCACCACATAATCCAATATCTTCAGTTTCCTAACTGTAAGGGCATTCAGGGACATTTATAGTGTAAAAAAGGTGGTGGAATGGGTTCTATTTGGCTCCAAGGCTATCCATATTCTTTGTCTACCATCTTTCACTTGGGCATACATGCGTAAAAGGCCTATTGTTTTGGTATTGCAACTTCACACTGGACGTTGTATGAACTTCAAAGAACTACACCTGAAGTGGAAAGCCATGATTCGTTACAGATAGATCATGTTATTGAAGTAATTAAACCCTGAATGACTTTCTTCATTTTCGTTGCACTTGGGAAGCATGTCTATTATATGGAAATACCACGCCATATATTTTTTGTTACACGTGATGAAGCTTAAGAATGAAGTAGGACCAATAACATTTTCCGTATTCATATGCACAAAAGTATTGAAATATTTCAGTGGCTATAATAGAGCAGCTTATAGTCGTTGGACCGCCCTAATTATGCCTAATAGCTTTCTTAGAAAAGGTAAATGGTCTTTGTATACAAGCATATATAGCTTATTCTCTATTGTTCATCCAAATAACTAGGCAGAGTTTCCTATCATTTAGCACTCCTTTGCGAGTGTTTTTGTGTATGCCATTTACTTTCTAGGAATGAGGAACGCTCTGATGTTGTAGAAATGATACCGGTCATATGAACATGAGCGAATTACTATCTTTTGTTATGTTGGTAGCTGAATTTTTCATTTGCCACGCCTAATGTATTCCTAGGTTTTCAATTTCACAGCCATTCACATTACCAATCCTTTGAGGACTCTTGTTCGCGCCTATTTTAGCTTGCTTGCATAGAGATAGTATTTATATCTAGAAGATGGCACTTACGTTGAAGTAGAGTCTCCACAAACTAAGATTATATTTGGTCATCATGCTATGTCTTTTAGTGACTAAGATCTGGGCATGTACACAGTAGTCGGGTTAATTAGGTATCTTTGCCCTTAATTCTTTCATGGGTAGTGCAAGGCTCATAAGATAAATAAGTGTTGATGTGGTTTCGGGTGGTTATTCTCATTCTCTGTGACCAAAGTTATAAAACCGTTGTTTTAAAGTTGTAAGTAAATCCTAAAGATTATATTATTTTATAGATTATTAATTACTTAAGTAAACGTTTTTAATTTTGAATGTGCGGTAAAATATTTCACTTTGTACCTTTAGATGAAAGGTTTTCCAACCAGCTGTAAGTTCAGCTGTGTACGATGTTTTTGTATACATGTGGGTCTTTTCTGATACATCAGTCGAACGCCAAGTGTTTTGCCACTGCAATTTGTATCATCGGTGGAGTTGGAGATAGGGCTTTTGTGAACATTGTTATTTGTGCATCCAGCCCTCCTCACGATTCTGTTTAAAGCTTTGACGGTATAGGGCGGATTCAATGTGTCCCCAGATTCCTACCCGATGAATAGAAAAGAGTATGTACCATATTTTTTGAATAGTAGCCTCCTTTGGATTAGAAGCCGCCCTCAATTATAGGTCGTAGAAAATGAGGTACGTAGTCAAATGTAGGGCGCCTTTGATTATGAGTTACATCAACAGAAACGTGTGGAGGTGCTTCGATAGAAAATAGCAAAATAAAGCAGATAAGGCGTTATCATGCATGCAGGCATCTGAGACTAATACACCCAAAATTTAGAAGTACCCGTGTGTAAAGGAAGAAGTAAGAAAAGGGATGTTTTGATTGTTTTAAGCCTAGTTGATCTGATCGTATGACGCCATGTATCCCGAAATGTAGGTGACACTTGATTTTAAGCCACTGAAAAATGTCCACAAATAGTTACACGCCGCAGATTAAAGTCAAATGAAAACGTTTATCCGGGTTTGTCTTCATCGACCTTGTCATTTGCTAAATTCTACTAACAAATGTTACCTCCATTCTTTTGATTGGTGATCTTTTTCAATATTTTTTATCAAAAACAAACAGTTAATTTTACGTGACCTCATTCTATGAGCTGTTGGCAGGTACCATGAGTTTTCCCACGTGTATACTGTTATTCTGCACTTCAATTCCACTTCTTTCTGCATTTTAATTTGCTACATTGTCGTAATTTTAGCACCTATTAGATTTTGAGATCATATTTAGAATTAGTTGAATATTGACGATTGCTTTTGATTAGCTAAATATCTTGATATGCAATTGCTTTGGTGTTAATGTTAATCGAAGCATTCGTTAAGATATTTAAAGTAAACTGTATGGTTGTTTGTAAAGAAAGTTTCGTTCTACTTTGTCAATTTCGTTTGTAATTTCTTCTATCCTTACAACGGAAGGACGCCATTATGCTTCTAATTTACAAGGACGCCATTATGCTGCTATAAGTTTATAATTTTGCTAATGGGAAGAGCAACTCCTCATCGAGGGTGATGACATTTGGGGTGAAAGGGGGACTAGGGTCAGTATTGCTTCCTATTGAAAATGTGTTTTTGTACTTGGTCAAGTATATTTTCTAGTAAGTTCCAGGTCTATTATTTGCAACGTATGTCTATTTATCCGTTAATCTTGACTGTTTTCCATCAAATTTTGCAATGTGCATTCTTTGATGACCGATATGTACAGAGAGTTTGACTTTGGAGTTCTATAATATTACTCCTGCACACAAAGCAGATAATGGAAAAGCATCATTTGTGTCCAGTAGCTGTAACTGGTAACTCACCACATCCTGTGCGTACACTACATAAAAGTTATAGGATTCACAGTGACCTGGAAAACCAGGAAGACAGGACATTGTTAGGATATTTTGTGGAAAACCTGGAATGGCCAGGGCGTTGTCTTTAATATTTATCTAAGCCGGGACATCGTTTGTTGCCTCTGATGCACAGCAAATAGTTTGATTTCATTAGAAGGTAGATGGGATTACCTATAGCGCCTCTCGGACTGAAGTAGATGACTGCTGTAATAGTTAAGAAATCGTGGAGAGAGTCAACAAACTGCCAACCAATGTAAGAAAACCACGTGAAAGTGAACATCATTAACATCAAAGCAAAAACATAAACATAAATTTTAAAGAGGTGACTTGCCTGATGAATTAAAGAATAACTTGATGGCCACGTATCTAATTGTATGTCCATCTTTTCAAATCTAGCCACAAAGCCATGATCTAAAGCCAGAATGTCTTATAAAAGAATGTAATTATGATGATGTCCCATATATCAATTTCAATTGACACAAATATACCGAGAGCCACAGCACACCTGATAACGTTTCATCGCAAATTTGTGTAAGGCGGCACAGTGGTATGAATATGGTCGCACCAGACCATCCCCTCACTTTTTCTCTAAACTCAACAGTTCATTGTCATAATACAAGACAATCCATCGTGGTGATCTGTTTCTGACTAATATAACCACGCCACAATATGGTTTGAAATCAATTCGATGACTGGGGACGGTAAAATTATGGAATGAATTACCTATTGCAATAAGAACTTCTCCGTCAAATTGGGTATTTAAAAAGTCTCTAAAATTTCATTTCTTAAATGCAATGTAATTGCTAAAGGGGAGACCTCGTTAGTAGTGGCTCCGCCCCTGCTTGTTTAGCAATGCTTGGCGCACACACGTACATGTACACGTTTATTTAAAGATATTCTAAAACTTTAAACTCCATGTTACATTTATGCCATACATGGAAAGTCTTTCCCCAATTTGCTTTAAATCTATCCGTAGATGTAAATATTATCACTAATTCGCGTTAATTCTTTCGGCTAAGTTCACTAGCGTTAAATTTCTGGGACGTTTATTGGTAGCACTTGCTTGTTTGTGTGTGTGTGTGTGT
>WIPJ01004834.1:655249-670672 GCA_018155075.1 Cassiopea andromeda
TATATATATGTTAGTTATTTATTTATTGATAATATATGCATGTACCAAAATATATATTAATTCATGTTTGTATACATTTTCATATATTCTGTATACATTGCGCATATGATAACGTAAATACTATTTTGACCCCAGGCGCTTTGAAGATATTAAGAGCTACTGTGAAAGTTTGTCATCTAATATCACTGCTCTAATAAAGCTGCAACAAGTATGTTATTTAGTTCTGATTACTTGAGAATCGGTTCTAGGAATGTATTTATTGACAAAGAATTCATTTGAGTGTTGTCATTTTCGTGGGTTTCCATATTTTGAACTTTATTATAACCAATTTACATATTCTCACTCTCAAGTACGAGAGTATTTTCATTATAGAGCAATTATTTGATATCAGTTGAAATAGAATAGTTAAAAAGTTTAGTATGGTAGCAAACTTAGAATATTGATTTACATCTTTCTGTGAAACTCATAAATCAGTGAAACTTCTTGAAAGGCTAAGTTTGTCATTGTTACTGCTTCAATTTACTGCTTAGCAATTCTTTCATTAGAAACCAACAATGTTCTTGTTAGAAATTTTTGTTTAAGTTGGTTGGTTGCTGGCAGATTAAACTTTATGGGAAAGAAGAAACTGTTACGAGAGAGGCTCATTTTAGAACAGTGGCTCTTAACATTTTTGGAGGTACTGAACCCCACAAGTTCCATACATGCATTCACTGGAACCTTCGTATTTGGGAAAATAAAATGTGCCTTTTTTTCCTTCAAATTCAAAACATAAGCATAAAAACTGTACCATGCATCATCTGCACAGAGGATCACTGCTCAAAGAACAGAACTGCCGAACCCTTGGAACTGACTCACTATACCCCTGGGGTTCGATCAAGCCCAGGTTAAGAACCACTGTTTTAGAAAGAGTGCTCATTCTAAATAGGATGCTTTTGGAGAAGTTACTGTAGTGATAGTTTCTATGGAAAGCAACATAATGGTAGGAAAAATAAGAGGTATTAGGAGAAGAGGAAGACCTCGTACCATATAGATGGATGGCTTGAAGGAGGTAGCTAGGATGGAACTCGGACAGTTGAAAGAAAGGCCAAAGATCGGAAACACTAGAAAAAGGTGACCATGAGAGTTGCCAGGAATCGTACACGGCTCGATGAAACTTGATGATGATAATAAGTAATTTTCTAATGTCAAATCCGATCTTTTTTATAAATTAATGCCCATATTCCTTTGCCATTGACTCCTCCAAGTCCTTGTTTTTTAGTTCTTGAGTAATTGCTCTTTTGGAAGCTCATTTGAATATGTTCGACATGTGCTCAAGATTCAGCTATTTTTCTCATGAGTGTGAATAGAACGTTGTTTCTCATTAGAAAAACCCCACTTGCTTCTGCATATCAGCAAAAGGATCTCTTTGTCGTCACGTTTGGTGGGAAACATAATGGAGCATACCATCACATGCTAACATATCATCATGCAATCGTATAAGATATCAGTTGGAGCAATAGTTATCATTTTCTCGATCACTAGATTTCAAAGTAGCACGTTCACCTGTATTTCATAAAGTAGCTATTTCTCCGGTGTTTCTCAAAGTAGCACTTTCATCGGTGTTTCGCAATATTTTGCAGCACATGTGCAAGTGGAGGTGAAATCCCACGAATGACCTCGTAACGAACACACCTGAGTTTTTTCTGTTTTGTCATGAATTCATTTCTTGAAAAATTGGAAATATTTGTTTGGAGGCTTATTCACTCGTAATTTTTTTCTGTTGTTCTGATGAAGAGAATTTATAGTTCGAGTTGTTCGATTGAGGTTTTGTTTGATATTCATATAGTGGTGGCCAGAAGGCACGTTAGTTCCAATATTGCAAACATTTTCGTCCGCAAATTGCTTGCATTCGGAATTCTGATGGTAGTAAAATGGAGGGTTTTTGATTTGAATGCTTGAATTGTGTGTTTTCTCAGATGCCACAGCGTAGTAGGCCATTTACAACATTCTCCACAAAACGGGGATTAATTAGGAAGTGCTTCCAGATATAATTCTAGGAAACAGCTTTAGAGCTAGTGGGACAACATGCAGCAACAGGAAAAGAACCTTTAACGAGTTTAGGGATCACTACGCACCTCGTTATCTGATACTCCATTTGTTTATTAGAGTAATTTCTTTCATGTTTCTTTGTAATCTTTAGCCAGCTATTGTTGCCAATTCCGTATCTTGCTTGTCACCTTATTTATTCAACAAACTCTTCTTTTTTATGACAGATTCTTCAATTCTTCGAGCGAAATTCTTTTAAAATGATTTGTACTCAGTTTTGCTGTAATCGAATCGTTAAATATGTTATATTATCCAACTAGAAAGAAATTCTCCAATGAATTGCAATAGTTTCTTCTCTGAAGCTGAAGTTATTAATTGTGATTCATTTGGATTCACTATGATTTGTTGTAGAGGCTAGCTGAGCGTCAGACAGTGATATCTCAAAATCATGGAGGATATGGAAAATTATTGAGGTATTTGTCTCTAAAAAGATTGCTGGCCTCCCAGATGACATAAAATAAAAGCACAAAATTTCAGATTCAGCATAAATTTTCTTGAACTAGTATGAAATATATTGACATGGTATAAATTGGCATAAAGTTTCATAAATAATTGTATCGTTGACAAGATTGTGGCAGAATTGCAATTGCAAAACCATGCCTATATGATACTTAAAATTCTCAAATTTGTAGTCAGATCTCATTTCAAATTTTCTTAGCTGCAAATTTTAAAGATGATGATGTTGCTAGTGACAGTACATGGATTGGTTAGCATGAGATTTTGGAAGAAGTAGCATGAAATAGCATAAGTATTTTGAAGCTATGGGATAAAACAGCATAAAAGTTGACGTGGAAGTGGCATAAATTCATAACAATCTCTGAATTTCGGCTAGGAGCCCTGCAAATGTAGCTTACTCTTACCGTAAGTTACCGAATAACAGCCCACTGTCGAATAATCACCCTTACCGGAATAAGCGCCCCGTATACAGAGCAAAATTTAGCAATAAGCACCCCTAGTGAACAAGCGCTCCACCTTAAGCAGAAGGGAGCCCTCCTTTGCAACGATTCTACTGACGTTAGGTGTGCTCAATCTAGTCTAAAACAAAAGTAAGCATCCTAATGTAGCGATATAATTATCCTGCTCTTTATAGATATGAGTAAAAGAATGGTCACCCTAAAACTTTGGTTGCCAATGGTCTAATCAAAACGAAAGTATTTATTGTTTCCGTTTTGAAATTTCTTCCAAGAGACGTTGATAACGAAGATGACGTTGTAACTGCATAGTATTGCTTTTTGGTCTTGTTAAATGAGCAAAGCGAGTATTGTATGGTTGAAAATTCCTGTTCTTGCTACTTGTACCGAGCAACATTTAATAAGTACACCTGCTGAATAAGCGCTTCTACTCGAATAAGCGCCCTGCATTGAAGGTGAAATTTGAATAAGCCCCCCGGTCATTTATGGTAATGTGATTTATAGAATAGTTTTTTGGCTCTGTTGGCATAGTATGATTTTTTTAGATCAAACCGAATGCTACGACAATTATCGGATACTTTCATACCCACGTGATCTCGGAAAGGAGGACGGTTTCTTATAAAAAGTAAAAATATCTGCCCAGTGGGAATGAAGAGGATCATGCTGTTAAGAGCGACATGAGGCTAATGAATTTTGATGTTTTACTTTTTTCAGTGAATGGAGTGGAATTGAAAATGAAATGGCAGATGGTCTTCAAATGGGTGGACACCAATTGGACAGGTACGTGCGTGTGTAGACACCAGGAGTTCGGCAGCTTTTTCAGATGCAATACAAAACTAATGCTCTTATACTGTAGGACCTTCTATTTTATAAGTAAATCATGTCATTTTGTCAATCTATATTCTAATTGCAACTACGAGTAATTTTAATCATAAATAGCAGCTTATGTGCGTAGAATATTAATTGTAAGCATACTCTTTTATTGCATAGCCACTTGTCTAAGGTATAATTGGCTCTTATGCAATATTATTGTTGATATCGGTACTATATTATTTACTTCACTTTAACCAATTTTTCTAATTGATTACCTATAGTGATTATTTTTTTATTGTTATTAAAACTTATTAGCACCAAGCTCTTCGCTGAATTAGTATCTTTTGTGTAGGATGCTCTACAAGTTTAGCTTTAGTTAGCATTTTTGGTGAGCTTTACCTTTGTAAAAACAAAGAAGCATTTTCTTGTGTTTCACGTAAATTTCTATCCAGGTACAATCAGCAAACGACATCAATTTTAGATGAAGAAGGCACCGTATACATTGATCAATTGAAAGAGTATCTTTTCTTTGCTGATTCCTTGAGGTTTGTAACTCTTTTGTGGTCAGAAGTACAGTTACAGTTATTGAAGTAGATGATGGGAAGTGCAGCTTCTGTATAAATTTGCATATAAGTACGACGGCAAAAAGATAAAATTTAGCTTTTCTTCTTTAGATCGAATTTCTCGACAATTCCATGATTTTGTCAAATAGGATTAAGTCAAATTTTATGTAGCTGGATTGAGTCAAATTGTATGGAATTGTCAAATTGCATGGAATGATCGAGTATTTTAGTCTAAGGAAAAAAAACTGAATGTTATCTTTTCTGTTGTCGTACTTATATTCAAAGTTACAGTTATATGCTTAAGTCATCAGCTATGGTAAATGTTCTAAGAACCAAACATAGGAACAAAAGCTGTTTGGCCAGACTACTTCAATCATTGGACTATCCTTGCATATTGCATGGAGTACCACCAAATGGTCCTCAACTTAGTTATGCTTCTAGAACCTAAAACAGTGGTTCTTAGCCTGGGTTCGATCGAACCACAAGGGATAGGCTGATAGTCAGTTTCAAGGGTTCGGCAGTTTGGTTCACCCCACTCGTATGATTCGTGATGTTACGTTCTGCTTGCCAATGTGAAGCTGCAAATTTCTGAAGTTGTCTCTGAGAGGCAACAGCAAGTCACTTTGATTTGCAGTAAATATCTCTGACGTTTTCGTTTTTGCATGAAATTCACATTTTGTTGGTTTTGCTCTTCGAACACAGTGATCTTGTGCGCAAATGATGTATGGTACAATCTGTGGATTAATACAGTATGCAGTAACATGCATATGTTTTGAATTTGAAGAAAGAAGACGCACATTGTATTTTTCCAACTACGAAGGGTTCGGTGAATGCATGTATGGAACTTGTGGGGTTCAGTACCATCAACAACAAGATTAAGAACCACTGACTTAAAAGCAAGAACGCTTTTCATGATAGATGGTTACTTAGAACAATGGATATTACGTTGGACCTTTTCCTTTCAGAGCTGTGGTTAAAAAGCAGCAGCAAAAACAATATGAGCTTGAAAAGGCAGAGGAGGCGTTAAGTACCAAAGTGGCCCAAAGAGATGCCATTCTCAAGGAAATACAAGCAGATTCGGTAACTAAATATAAAGTTACAAAGTTATGGGAAAAATATTATTGTTTGGGCTGAAAAGTTTATTTTTTCCATACGCAATCCTACGACCTTTGTATAGCATGTCTATAAGTACGTAACTTTCATTATGAGATAGAGTGGTATAAGAGAATCCTAGAGGTCTTCCATCTTATAGGCATCTACGTTGCATCTTTTGATTTTCATTACGTATGAACTGTTACATTTAAATGTCCAGAGAAGTAATATCAATACTGCATGGAGATTTGAAATATGACATCAGTTACCTTTGTTTTAAGATATTCCAGTGTTCCCTAGTGTATAATGAAAGTTGATTTCCTTGACAGTATATTTCCAAATTGTTTGATCGAATCTTTTAGTAGATGGTTAATATAATCATTTTGTCACAGGGAGAAGATGCACCTCCTCCGCCTGGATTTTCATTGAAGGGAATTTCAACGATGATTTTCGGAGCAGAGACGTTGGAAGCGAAACAAGAGAAAGCCAATGAATTAAGCAACCAGGTCTCCGAGGCCGAAGAACTTGTTAGAGAAAGACAAACTGAAGTAAAGTAAGAACTTTTTCTTATACACTGTAAATTGATAGTAATAGTAAGCCTATATTGCAATGAAATGAGCAGGGGAGCCTGTTATATTACTAATGTACTTTGATCAGTCTCTTTGTAGACAGAGCATTGAAGGACTATGAAAGGTTCAAGAAGCAGAAGGTCCGTGATCTCACAGAGGTCATGCAAAGTTACATTAAGATGCAAATCAAGCTCTGCAAAACTGTAAGTGCTTTCTCAATATTAGCCACCTTGGAATGCTATTTATGAATATACATGTATTCTTGATAATCTGGTTTGAGACACTTCAGCTATAAACAAAGTTGTAGACTAAACTTTGGTGTGTTGAATTGGTTCTCAATATTGATTTTCTATCATTTATCATCCTATAGGGTCTTCATTCTTGGAAATCAGCAAAAGAGAGCTTCATGAATATATGAGGTGTTATATTTAATGAATAGACGCTTTGTCAATGGACGAATCGGTGACTCCGCTATGTCGCATAGGTATTCTGCGCGGAGCTTTGGTGTAGGCATTTTCTTAATTCATGCATCTTTCAGTGCTAATATCTAGAACTACGAGTGGCCTCTTGCACAGTAATAGAGTAGTTTGTTTGACTCTAAAATGATTTAGTTACGGGAAGTGCTATTTTTTTTTGAATTAGTTAATTTTGAGGTATCTAATAAAAAGCCAGTAGAGGCTTCGATTTGACCAAGTAATTAACAGTTACGAATACAGGACATGAATCATTTGTGCTCATTGTAGACCGTATTATATTTATATTGATTCTAATTTAAATTTTACATTGTTTATTGAAACATAATATCAAATAAAATATTTCTTTTGTGATGTTGGTGAGTTTTCACTGTAAAAATGCTTCTTTTACCTCCATTTCTGCCTTGAAATACCGTCACATAATTTCTCCTTTACCTGCTAAGAATTTTCTAGAAATTGCAAGGAGCAGACATACCATTGAACTATATATAGAGTTCAATGGTTCTGGTTAAGTCAAAAGTTTGAAGGTTTCCACATTCGGCTGCAGCTAAAGGCTGACTTTGATTCCAAAACAATCCGTCCAGAGAAATATCAGCTGGGTTGTTAATTCGATCAAAGCAAACTCTTCTCAACTTCAGCCAAAAAGCTTTGGATCTCTTGGAGTTTATACTGACTTAGTTTATAAGCCTAAATCAGCTTTGAGATTTAGCAAGCCCCTGAAATCTTTTATACTTGGTCCTGCAAATATCATCTTAGCTTTTGAGTTGAATGTGTTCCAACTGCATACTATGGTAGGTAAGGTTGAGTTTGGATAAAAGACTTATGGCAGGATAAATGGCTCATGCAAATGGAACATTCTATATTTTTACAGTAAATATTGCAACAGAATCTCATTCTAGACAGTAATCAGAGAAAATATGGCTGTGTAAATCAAGGACAATTCCCTAGAAAACAATGCAGCCAAACTACAATTAGACACAAAGAACTCTGGGTGGTAAGGACAGTCAAACATCTGAAATGAGCAAAGAAGACAGTAACCTCTAATGCTCATAATGTGTGAAGTGTTTGCTGGTGGGCCATTGAAAAAATTAACAAGAAATGCAGCTTTCAACATAAACAAGACAACAATTAATGGTGTTTTCCAAATTATTCTTTTAACTAACAAGTGTACATTTATGCCACAAGAGCTGAAGCAGTTGCTGACTCGCTGAAAAAAATAAAATAAAAATGTGTAAACTATGATAGAGTTTGAAAGGAAATTTAATCACAAGATTTGATGCAAATGCTGTGTAACTTTTACAAGCTAACCAATTGACACTGACCTGCCAACTCATGAGTGATTTGATATCAATACTCCTAGTTAAATCTAACCAATTAAAACTTGGGGCTATTTATCGTTGGGCAAGAAACCATTGCAGAGGAAACAATATACAGGGATATCAGAACAGTAGACAACTAAAACAGATTGCCAGTGTGGATATGGAATCAAACAGTAGAGCACCTCTATCTGGGTTCCCACTCTCTTTCATTAATTTTTAAAGGACATTTTGGAGAACTTAGGGGATTTCTTTGCCCATTTTTAGTGGAGATTCCTGAGAAATTTGGTAGCCTAAGTGTTGATGTACTTTTAGGAAAATAATGGATAAAAGGTCATTCAAATGGTATGATAGAAGTAAGTTAAATCACCATCAAACATTTGGTATAGCAGGAAAGTCAGTATGCCTATTTAAAAAATACTACATTCATGGTAACATTTGAGAGAATTGATGATTTGACCATTTTAATTATGATAAACTATCACAAAATATTCAATAAGCAACACAATTGCTGAAAAGAAACTCAAAATATGAAAAATTTAGGAGAACAGTATAATATTTCTGAAATTTTAGGGTTTTGAAGAAGTTTTAGAATAAGTCCCTTTTTCTAGAATATTTTAGTATGTTTAGGAGGCATGGGACCTGTCTATATACGGCCTCTGTGAATTAGTGGGGGATTTCTCATGAATTGTGAGGATTTCTTATGAATCCATAAGCAATTGGTGTCTCAGATACATTGAACATCATAAGTATCAGATATATGCTTGTCATTATGTATCATCATGGACAAATGTGTCAGATATATTATGTAAATCACCTTTACAAAAACTACAAGCAATTAAATAATGTCATAAACACTGATCTTATCTGCTTTGCAACAAAGTATCCTAGTTCTTTTATCATTTGGGAATGAAGCTTTTCAAATGAAATAAACTGAGAAAATTTGAGATCAATAAAGGATGGCACTGTGAACATGCACCCCAAAATGGCAGATACATTTAACAAACACCATTTCCAAATCTGATCAATACTTTATAGTTTATACTACTGATTACCTTTGGCAACTACTAGCAACCTATCAAAAACATGTACTTACTATTTCCAGTTAGGTGGCAAAACTCTCTTTGTTTTGTAATATCTAGCAAGCCTGTGAATTCTGGCTTCAATAAGAATCAATCTGAATTTTGAATCCTTGTCCTAAAGTATGAAAAAACCAGCAATATGAGCATTTAACTCCACATCTAAGGCAGCTGAATGGTACATGTATGGCCAATGTTCTACTCAAGACCTAAATACTAAGATCATTACAAACAATATAAATTTATGTACTGGAAAGGATATATAAATAATCAGTTGTTACCTAAGGGAGTACAACAATTTGCCTAAGTCAATCATAATTGATCAAAACATAAGGCTATTGAATAATGCTTAAACGAGCTTCAATTCTTGCACATTCAACATAAAGAAATGTGATTCTTGCTACCAACCTATCCAACCTATCAACATTAAATCATGTGGTCTATCCTATCAGATAGATATCATTCCTTACTCAAGTCAATGCAGACCTAGCTAGGTTTTGCATGAAGGGGTTCACTATTCTCTAAGGATGCAGCAATGAATATGGAAACTGCCACTTACCCAACAAGAAATAGAAAAACTTGTGCGAACAAGAATTTATTACCTTTCTGTTTCTTTCCAAATGCTTCCTGACAGCAACAGCCTTTTTAATTAAGCAGTAGAGATCCTCTGGGAGGGCTGGAGCAAGGCCTATGAAAAACAACAACTTTGAGTTACATATGGGAATCCTTTGATGCATATTTTCACCCAAACCTGTTAACAGGCCCCTGAGCATTAATTTTCACATTTTACTTGGAGATTAGGACATATTTGTGCCAAAAGTTAGGACCTGTTTAAGACTATGGGTAAATTTCTTATTATTTTTAGTGTATTTTTAACTTAAAAATTCTAAAAAAGTGTGCAGTATTTTAATGCCTTTTTGCTTGTCCATTTAGGTAAATTTATTAACTAATTCAGAAATTGCAATTTTAACATATTTTTTAATTGTTTTGCTGATGTAACACAGTGCTTCTCAATCATTTTTGGCAAATCTCCCATGTAAAAAGAAAATGTTCTGTGCCCCAACTCAAAATAAGTAAGATCATCATATGGTCAATAGTACAATCATCCCTTCATTTTGCGATACATGCCCTCACATTTTCGTACCAATGGCCTACTCTAGGGAAATATGTAATATCTTAATCAGCAATGCAGAAATTTCTGTGAAACTTTGCAATATTGTAAAGCAGTAATTCTGCTGTAGCATTCTCAACAGAAAAACTTATTCTCATTTCAGTGATTTCTTGATACCAATGAGTAATTGCAATAAATTCATGAAAATGGCCATGTAACACGTCACATTTTTGTCCACATGATATTAGCATAGATGTTGAAAGTCTATTGGATCTCAGTTTATACAACTTATTTTCTTACAAAAATCATTACAAGTAATAACTTACATATAGTAAGGAACTAGAACAATTAATTTCTACATTTCTGTCATTGGCTTAGTAAGTCTTGTATGACACGCACAAAGCCACTGAAGCCTGTAACACTTGCTGTTTCAAAAAAGGGTATAACCAAAACAAAGTAAAATATCAACTTTCGCAAAATGTGTTTTTAGCAATGTTTAATATATCAAACTATTGGGCTATAAATAACAATTGAATAGGTTTAATTGCACAGAGTGTCCGTTGTGTCTAAATGCTAACAGAACAAGAAATAGAAGTCGGAAACATTTTTGTAACACAAAATTATTGAGAATTTCAATGAAGTAGGTATAATAAAACATCCAAGCTACTCATGAAACCATTCACTTGAGTACTGAATCCAAATTTTATTTCTTGCATGTAATGTTTCTGCATTCTATTTTATGCAGAAACAGTTACATTTTTTGTGTATTCAAAGTGTGTAAGTGGTTGGAGTCAGACTAGCATAGGTATGAGACAATGAAATTTCCTAAAATTTTCCTTACTCTTGTTTGGTGGTGTAGAAGTAAGTTGATAGCTAGGTATAAAAGTAGGAGGTGGGAGGCAGGAGGACTGCAGCCCTCAAGCTGAGCAGAAATCTGTGTCACTTGGGCAAATTTTCTCCAAGAACAATAGGAAATTCGGGCAGAAAGCATTTACAGCCCCCCAAAATTTGACATCCTCCTATGCTCGTGTAGCTAGTTCTGCCCTAGTGATTGCTAAGGGGGCTCTTTTCTTGCATGTATCTTTATAAGAAACTTTCCAGCTAATCCACGTAGTTATATAAGGAAACAATAATATCATTCAGTGAACAATGCATCCTTAATAGCCTCTATCTTGTAAACTAACAACTTCTCAACATCTTTTCAAATCTACAAACAGCTTTTTACAGCAGAATAAGGATTCTTCTATGTTTTTATTTCCAAAAAATTTGCTGAGCTAGGGGGGCTGCGCCACTGCTCCTACTCACAAATTGACACTACTAATTGCTCAAGCAAATAGGATATGCTTGAGATTCTAAATTAAAAGGAGACCCACAGCACTACAACACTACTATCTTTCAACATTTGAATTTGAAACAATGAAAACATGATTTCTCCTTGTATTTTCCTTCCTATCAGTGGTGACTTTTAGGGGAAATCAAGGGGAGCTCAGGCAGTGCCCCCTTGTCAAAATTGTTGCCCATTTGGGAGCTTAGCCTCCCAGAGTGTTTTCATTCCTCTTGCTTGTCAAAGTATTTTGCTGTGACGCTATACCTACGGCCTCCTTGCACAACTCTTTAAAGCCTGAGCAAGTAAACTAATAATGGCAAATGAATAAATAAAAATATTTAGTCAGTTATAATGAAGCCATAATTTCTTCATTTTCTTTCAATCGGAGTCTGCATATAATTTTCCTTCCCTTTCTCCTATTTTCACATTCGCAGCAAATGTGACGAACTGTTGCTGCATAAATCACAGCAACTTTCATTTCATTCAGTGTAAAGTCATGTCATGTAGATTTAGTCTGAGATAGAAATGTCCTTTAAGAACTAATTCTCCTTTAAGCGCAGTATATCCATAGTCATCAATTAAGTCATTTTCCAATTCCTCAATGTTTGCTTGGTGAAATAGCGAGCAAGAACAAGGAAAGTAAAACCCTGTCACACCTACTATCATGTGACTCCGACCACCGTTATGCACTTTGAATACACGAAAAATGTAAAAGCCTTTCCATGTCACTCCAACAGCAATATCTCTTCACAGAAGATACAAAATGGGCTAAAATTCAAAGGGAAGATAGATAAACATAGGCCCAAGAAATAAAATTTGGATTGAGTACTTGAGTCAATGGCTTCATCAGTAATCTGAATGTTTTATTATACCTACTTCATTGAAATTCTTGGTAATTTTGTGTTACAAAAATGTTTCCGACTTCTATTTCTTGTTCTGTTAGCCCTTAGACACAACGGATACTCTGTGCAATTAAACCTATTCAATTGTTATTTATAGCCCAATAGTTTGATATTTAAAAATTGCAAAAAACACATTTTACAAAAGTTGATATTTTACTTTGTTTTGGTTATAACCTTTTTGAAACAGCAAGTGTTACAGGCTTTAGCGGCTTTGAGGATTTGTGCGTGTCATACAAGACTTACTAAGCCAATGACAGAAATGTAGAAATTAATTGTTCTAGTTCCTTACTATATGTAAGTTATTACTTGTAATGATTTTTGTAAGAAAATAAGTTGTATAAACTGAGATCCAATAGACTTTCAACATCTATGCTAATATCACGTGGACAAAAATGTGACATGTTACATGGCCATTTTCATGAATTTATTGCAATTACTCATTGGTATCAAGAAACAACTGAAAAGTAAATAGTTTTTCTGTTGAGAATAGTACGGCAGAATTACTGCTTTACAATATTGCAAAGTTTCACAGAAATTTCTGCATTGCTGATTATGATATTACATGTTTTCCCAGGGTACGTTGTGCTTGCGCTATTGTGAAGGCATGAACATGCAACTCGCCATATATAAACATTTTGTAAGTATACATATTCCCAGGGTTCACACATGCCCCTCGCATCACATCACTCCTCGTAAGGGGGACATACCCTGCTTTTTGAGAAGTGTTGATAGTCTGCTGAAGGATATTGTGCGGCGTTGCTCGCTTGCAGGCTTCGTAACCGGCCTAGGCCGACCCCCAGTAGAAGGTCCTCGACCCGAAATTGGGGCGCTCGGGCTCCGTACCTTGTCCAAGACGTCTCGTAATGCCTCCCCGTGGAGCAGACTGGGAACAGCACTGGAAACGGAAGGGTTCACTCTTCTTGCACCTGTGGCTGGCTAAGTAACGAGGCGCATGGCTGCTGTTGGCCTGCAACAGTTGGTGGTGTGGCGATCCCCGTAAAACCCAGCCGAACAAGCCTACATGACTTTACGCCATATGAATCAAGTGTCTAATGCTACCGCGTCCGGGGAAGCCGACAAAAAGCTAATTACTCCTAAACGAATATGTTCTCTTGGGCTTTGGAATGTTCTCTCCTTAAATAGCCCTGGAAAACCCGAGTTACTTGTTAATGAACTGATTCGATTTGGCGTCGATATCGCTGTGATCATGGCAGCACGCCTCACTGACTCTGGTGAAATGATTATTAACTCCTCTGATAATGAAGCCGCTTACAAACTATATTTCTCTGGTGGTTCAACACACCACAACGGTGTAGCGTTTGCTGTCAACCGATGGTACGCCTCGTGTGTGCGATACTTCTCCCCTATCACTGATCGCTTAGCGGTCCTGGAACTTGAAGGAACCGTGCGAGTTACAATAATTGCGGCTTATGCCCCCACCAACTGCTACGACCCTGCTCAAAAGGATCAGTTCTACTCTGACCTACAAGACTGTGTTAACCTCATACCAAAAAGGAACGTGTCTATTATTGCCGGTGACATGAATGCTGAAACAGGGAATAACACTGATGGTTGGAACGACTGCCTAGGGGCCTACGGGTATGGGATTCTCAATGATAATGGTGTCAGAATGCTATCATTTGCATCGTCTAACAGCCTTGTCTGTGCCAACTCGCAGTTCAGACATAGAACCTGTCACAAGCTGATGTTTTTCTCTCGCGATGGGCACACCAAGAAGCAAATCGACCACTTCCTCGTACACCGCTCGTATAGAAGCATTGTTAATGACGTCCGCGTGTACACTCGTGCCGACATTCAATCTGATCATAAACTGGTGGTAGCCCGTATCAAGCTGCACCTAAGGGTTCGACGTTCTCAGCGGAGGTCCCCACCCCTGGATCTCTCGTGTCTCAATGTGGAGCAGAAAAACATTGCATTCAATGTTTCTGTCCACAACAGATTCTCTGCCCTAGCCGATTCTGAAGGAATATCCAATTCAAACAAACTATGGGACAACCTGAAGACCTCCCTAAACGGCGCCACGCGCCAAGTCTGTCCGGTACTACGTCGTAATAATAGACCCTGGATATCGGATACTACACTGCGGCTAGTTGAACAACGGTGCACCACACACTCCCGCCCCCTGCGCTCTGGCCTTGCTCACAGAATCAAACGATCTCTAAAGGATGACGAGCAGGCATGGCTGACAAATCGTGCAGATGATATGCAACAAGCTGCTGACCGAGGCGATTACCGCACCGTGTATGCCAACATTCGTCTACTAACTGGGCGTGGAAGGTCGGCCCCACCAACAACTATACTCGACCAAAACGGGCTAGTCATAAAATCTGATGAGCTCCAGACGCAACGCTGGGCTGAGTACTTCTCCAGTCTCTACAACCGCCCTAACCCTACAACTACTGACACCTCCCTACAGGGTATTATGCCTGCTGCCTCTTCCCTTGTTGACGAATCACCACCTTCCCTCATCGAAGTAAAAGCTGCAGTGCATTCACTCAAGCAGCGCAAGTCGCCAGGGACCTGTGATATACCTGCCGAAGTGATAAAAGCTTTAAATAATGAGAATCTCATCCTGATTCGTGACCTCTTGTCAATGATTTGGACTGAGCGTTCTGTGCCACAAGACTTCAAGGATGGAATCATTGTTCCTGTCTACAAGAAAGGCAGTAAGCAAGATTGCGCTAACTACCGCGGTATCACATTGCTATCAATCACAGGAAAGATATTGACAATCATCCTGAGAAAACGTCTTGAATGCCTATACGAGTCTACCATCAAAGAAGAACAGGCAGGGTTCCGGACTGGAAGGGGATGTGTCGACCATATATTCACGCTTTGCTGTTGTCTAGAACGCCGCCTACGGCATGGGCAACCAACTGTCGCGTGTTTCATCGACTTTGCTGCTGCGTTTGACAGCGTGCACAGAGCCTCAATGTGGAACGTGTTAAGGAAAAGTGGGGTCCCTACCCTGATTACTGACATTATTACCAGTATGTACTCCGGTGCAAATTCCTGCGTACGCACCAAAAACGGATGCTCTGCCCCTTTCCCAATATCTACTGGTGTCAGGCAAGGATGTGTTCTGTCCCCCTTACTTTTCAACCTCGTGTTAAACTGGATTTTGACCAAATCGTTTTCTCCTGCTGACGGGGTCACTTGCA
>WIPJ01004834.1:671924-751939 GCA_018155075.1 Cassiopea andromeda
AGACAAAACTTTATCAACAGCAAAATCTCAGATATATGCTTGTCATGCTACATCA
Source organism: Cassiopea andromeda (assembly GCA_018155075.1). Classification (NCBI taxonomy): domain Eukaryota; kingdom Metazoa; phylum Cnidaria; class Scyphozoa; order Rhizostomeae; family Cassiopeidae; genus Cassiopea; species Cassiopea andromeda. The sequence continues at coordinate 671,980 of WIPJ01004834.1, forward strand.
TAGACAGAAATTTGTGTAAAAACACACTAAAATTCAGCTACTTCTACTATGAAAAATAAAGTCTGACAAGATATAGGAACTTAATCCCATGCTTAATATAAAATGCTACTGAAAGTCATACCTTTTGCTTTCAAGATTCGCAGGATTTTGTTACCAGTTACATAACGAACTTGAGCAACACCATGGGAATCTCTAAGGATCACACCTAAGGTGAAATATTAAAAGCCTGAAAAATATTGTAGAGGCAATGCTTTGCAAAATAAGTGTTCATTGCTGCTCAGGTTATTGATCACATATCATAGTTAAAGGACTATTGAGGAATTCTTGCCCATCATGATAAATAAAATCATCATTGCAGCTGTATAGGCATAAATGTATATACCATTCAATGTTTTGCACTCTGCTATTCACTTACCAATTTGAGAGGGTGTCAATCCTTTTTTGGCAAGCTTGTAAATCTGCTCCTTAACATCTTCTGATGTAAGCTTGAGCCACTGAGAGAAAACAGTAATCCAACTAAATGCAGCACTTATTGAGTAATGGAATATGGAAATATGAAAACTGTAGGCAAGAAAAATGGCAATATGAAAAATTGAAAAAGCTGTTATACACAGCATGTATGCCATGTTGCATGATGAAGAATGTAAAGAGAACAACATTGCAAGTGAAATGTAAAAGAAAGAGCTGCTCTGCAAAACAAGCATCCAATGTTTCAAATTTCATAAATTTATGTCATATTTCAAATTGCTAAGGGTGGGGGTAGCTCTTCAGCACAGATGCTGATTTTCAAGGGGTCCTACCATAAAATAAAAGTAACTAACAAGATAAACTAAACCACCATATTAAAGAATCCTACAAAAATTAATTGTTTTGCTTAAAAATGTTAAGGGAGGGTGCTTGCTTTGACTCAGTTGAGAGGCTATTCCATAACTTAGGACCTCTATAAATGATGTATTTTTGTCCAGTACTTGTTCTTTTCAATGGTAGCCTAAGATCTGTTTCAGTGTTACAAAAGTTATGAGAGTAGAGCGTTGAATTTTTAGGAAAGTAGTCACAGTTTTTAGTGTGGAGATATCCCATTTAGAGACTTGTAGACCATTATTTCTGATTCAATTTCAATTAGCTCATGACTAACTTCAACCAAAAATCACAAGGAAAAATGTTATTTGGGATTGAAGCTCACAACAGCAAAAGAATGCAGAAAAACCATTTGTAGAGCACTTACTGTTGGCACACTTCTTCTGTAGGGAAGCGCTGAGCCAGAAATACCTTTACTAGAAAGTGAAAAATTTTCATAGTTTACAAATCTAGCTAGACTCGAATCGAGTTAAAGACACAGTGCTTAAGAATTGACACAGAACCCATCAGTACGTTGTAATCGAAGTATAGCCATTAAATGCAGTTAATGTACTGATCAAGGGGTCTAGCAAGAAACCATCCCTTTATACAAAACTTTCCTAAGTTTGGGAGAGGAAGCTGATTTCACTCTTATATTTCTATGCCAGAAAAAATCTATCACACAAGGCTACAGTACAAGCTGACAAATTGGCATAGGCCGAGTGAAAGTAACCTCTATCTATAGATGATGGATCGCCGAACTGATCTAAAATAAAAATAACCCAAAAAGGATACCATGGCCATTTGCTAGTTATAATAGAATCAAGCAAAGTATGTTATAGGTATCATGTTTTACCCTGGTGCGTGCATACGACCCATGATGGCGACTGTTGAGTGGGAAAAGGACGATGATCGCAAAGCATCACCTCGTGGCTATGTTCTTTCTCCCAGACCCCTCCTTTTGCTTAGTCACTTTGGCCTAGGCAACTACTTGTGGAAAGATGTCGTCAGAGCGATATAGCTTTAGTTTAACAACTTTTAGGTATGTATGGTTGCTCTGTAATATATCCCAGCTACATTAATTTATCTCTTATAGCTAGCTCGCAACTTGTACTTATACGCGTAGGAAGTAGTTGATTTGTTATGCAGCAGCCTCTTTTTGGCTGATCTATGCAGCGTTTAGTTTTATGAACAAGTCTTCAATACGTTGCACAAGGTCTATGCCCACTGAACCTCCAGGACTAAAACCTTACAATAGATCTGCAAATGATGCAAATGGTATAGATCTAGTGTGAAAAAATATAAGCATGTGCTAGTGCTGAAAACATAAGAGAAATTGTATAATTTTCAACTGCCTTCTTGTCAGTCTGAGCAAATCACAAGCTGCAAAAGTTTGGTTTCCACTGATTCAGATTTACCAATTACATGCTATTCTATTATTTGCTATTGTAATACTACCTCAACACCAGTAGTGCTTCCTAGGTGTCATGAACTCTAGGAAAGAAATGTTATGACCTCTAGAGTTCATGTATTCATGGCTCCTATACTTAGTTGGTTAAGGACACTGGGAAGACAATAGGACAATGGGTGTAAATGAACAGAAGAAAGTTGTAGTCCAAATGAAAAGTTCAATGCTCAGAACCAACTGCATTACCCTTTTGACTGGGTACCATTTTTGGAAACTTGTCATTTCTTTCATGAGAAAGAATTTCCTGTTTTCCACCAATAGCACATAATGTTTATTGCTGTACTCTGAGGTGCCAAATAAATGTCCTCCCCTGCTTATTAATCTTTTTGATTTTTTCCAACCCCCCAGACCTTGTTGGGACCCCCTGTTTATTAAGGATAAGGAAATTGACTTATTTTACAAACTCGTCATTTCATTTCATTTATTTGTTGGTACTATTTATATCCAATTTTCATGGCAAAGTAGCGTGCTTTTGTATATATTTTAGTTTTATGTTTTATTATATAATTCTTGAGACCCCTCATTTAGTAAGTATCCAAGAGTGGGTAGTACTGTTGGCAGCCATTCACACAGCTCTAATGGTAGTAAAATTTCATGTAGTAGGACTGTATTCCATGACTGTTGAAGGAAGTGATGAATGATATAATTTTTTCCCCTGCAAGAAAAGTAGTATTTTTCTTCAAGTGTTGGTTGTTCTTATGCCCACAATGAAGGTAGAACTGTAGTAAAATAGAGACTCCGTACTTTTGGAGTTGAGATTTAATAGTTCAATGTCAAGTGACACCAACATGAAGCTACTTTCCTAAAAACTGTACTTGCAGATTGAAGGGCAATTCCATGCAAATGTCAATCTCTAGATGAACAATTAGAAATGGATGGGACCTAAGTTTGGACTAGCTTAAGGCGTCTAGTTTCATAAAACAGTAGTGAAAAATAAACAAGAATCATTCTTATGCACTTACTATGCCCTATTTTACATGAGATATGCCCAAGGCAAAATTTCACAAATACATATCACTTCTAAAAATTTCTTCAAATAGGGATCCAGTCATACTTTTACTTATTTTTTCAAATGTACAATCATAAATAGGCCTAGGAAACATAATTTGGCTTTGATTTTAGCATAATTTAAGTATATTTGGTTAGTTTGCTTAGTATTTTTGGCTGAACCAATTGTGTACATCAGTCACAATAATGTTAAATTAAAGTGTCCTTTAGCTGAACCAAGCTATCAACTGTTACTTTATCCAGGATTATAGATAAGTTCAGTACAGTTGACCAGTGTATCGAAGAAAAATTGCAGGCACCTTATGATTGGGACAAAATTGCTATGATGGATATGCACAGTTTCTGTATATCTGTCGCATTTGAACTGTGTGTCCATCACATTTTCACTCTACATGCCACTCTAAATTTATGGAAAAGGAGCCTAGGAAGTTAGTTTAACTAAGTTTGTTGCTTCAGACTATTAGCTATGCACCATGTATTTTGTATAACAATGTGCCCTTATTTCCAAAAGTCATCTATGCCCTTATTTCCAAAAATGTTTATAATATTGGGGAATGTGTCCCTTCCAGTCATTGCTAGTGGGTATGTGCCCCCATGCCCTCCTCTTAAAAACCACTGGTTCCCAGATCTTGTATGAGAAAGAAGTTCACTTTAAAAGGTTCTGTGAATGATACAGCCTCAACAATGGAGAATCTGCTGGTATAGCACTAAAATTTCTATTGCCTGTTTTTCCTACTTGGTCATAGAAGGGAAATTCTCATATTACTATAATGATAGAAGCAGCGCCATTATAATAAAAGGGTTCAGGATGCAAAGCAAGCAGGTTTGAACCACAAAGCACTATAGTAGTATGATCAATTTCCTCAAACAACAAGATGTCCTGGCAAACCCCAGAAAGACAGCCCTTATTTGTGACACTTATTACTGTAAATGAGGAAGCTAACAAATTTTCAATACATTTCTAGGTTATTGCCGACTATGGGACCTTCCCTCTTAGTAAAATGGAGGACAATGTCTTTTTTCTGAATTTCATGAAGTCAACAAAATGTTGTAGTCATCATAATTAAAAGCAAACCATATGTCATTTTATTTTAGTGCTAAGAACTGCAATATTTTAGTGTTTATGAAAGTTATTTCTGCACATGTATGTCTGCCACTGATGCTAAGTTCCCATCCCAGTCACCTAGCTTCAACATTTGGTAAAACATCCTTCTAGTTTAAAGAATAAGCTTATTTTACATGGAATAATGCAAGTTTGGAGGAAAAAACTTAATCTGATATGAAGGAATAACTAATTTACCAGAATAGTGCAGAAAAGATTGATTTTTGCAAAGATGTCTGTCAAAGCACTTTTAGTGGCTACTCTTTTCATTGACATACTAATACCTTACATGAGACAGTAAGAATCTTTAAATTCCTTGTTAGAACCATTCTATAGATAATATAATTGCACAAAGTGTATTTCTGTCACAATGGAATTGCGCTGAAGTAATGAATTATACATATCATTATTTTAACTAACGAGTGATGTCTTTTTGTTAAAGGCATATTTCTTTTGATTTGCAGGTGTTGTGCTATTCTATATAAGACTGAACACTATTCACTGCTGAAATTGTTAAGCTCTTTACAAAATTTCCACATGAATTTTAAACCATTTGGTCATGGTGACCCGCCTTTTGATTGTTCAGCAGTTATGGACATCAAATGGAAGTTGCTATTCTATTTTGTTAGCATTTAAGAGCTGTGACTTTTTCACGTAGGCCTTTTCTGGAAGAGAGCATAGTATGCATACCTATCTCCTTGAATGAACATTCAGGGCAATTATTTGAGTTTTTTTCCAGAGAGGCCCTAATTCATGGAGAGCACTTATTCAAAGGAGGAGAAGCTTAAAAATAGCTATTGATATAGAAGGTGAAAACTGCAGCTTTTGTAGAAGGACGATGCTAAATGAGTCCACATTTGTATTAAGTTGACATTCCAATAAATATTGACTAATCCAGTATACTATAAAGGCACATCCAGCCTACGTCTAATCCATAGAGATCATGCAAGAGACAAATTTGGTGTATGGCAATTCAATTGAAGTTTCCACTCAGACTTGAGTCATTTTCAGTAGCGAGTAAATAGGGTGTATTTTGTACAGTACCGTCGAGAAGGGGGGTAGCCGGGGTAAAACTCCTGGGCCCGTGAAAATTTTGCTATTGCAAAATATTATTCAAAAGCCGTCTGTTGAATGTTCATTCATTAGCTCTCTAAGGACTTCTTTGCTTGTCAAGTTTGTTCCAATACTTGGTTGCATTCTGGAATACCAATGTTTTATAAGAGTTCTGAATTGATTTGCATTTGTTGTAGCCCCCTCTTGCCCCTGTGCTGCTACTCCTACACAGGGGCCTGTGTTTTTTATAGCCCCAAGGCCCGAGCTGGCTCTCAACGGGCCTGATTATGTAATGGTTTGGCTTATTTGTTGATTTATGTGGTCCACTTGTATTGTCATTCAAAATTTTTATTCTTTATTTATATAGCCCATCAGGAAAATTGGTTCAAATTGAGTATGCATTGGCAGCAGTTGCAAGTGGTGGTCCTTCAGTTGGTATCAAGGGTGAGCCACTTTGATGAATACAAAGGACATTGTTTATTTGTCATGTATTCACCAGAAAGGTTTTTGTCTCATGCACATGAATGCCACAATTTTATTTCTGTGCAATTAGTTGTGGTCATGTTAACGTAGCTATTGCTAATTGATAATGAATTACACAGCATGATTACTATGCATTTGATGTGTTTATGGATCAGTATAGTGTAATTCCCTCATGCCTCTGACAGGGATGCCAGGTGAAAATTTGCATTCATTTCCAAATGTAGAAAGTAATTCTCTCGATTTGCTCCCAAATAATACCATGCAATCATTCTTCACAGAGGCCAAAATATTCTGTCATCCAATCCTCCTCAACAGCCTTTTCTTGTAATTTTAGTAAGGGACTGCTCATTATTTATGTCTCAAGTTGGAGCTGAAGAGAAATAGGTTGGGCAAATGATTTTTCAGGCAGCACTGGTTGGGTAGCTATTATTTTTATAGTGCACAAGTTTAGGTAGCAAAAATAGTTACCCAAAAAAACATTTCCCTTCAGTCCCAAACCTGAGGCATAAATAATGAGTGGTTCCTAAAGTAGCAGGAAATTACACATCAAAGATAGCATTTGTTTAGCAGTGTATACTATTATCATCAAAACTTTGCAAAATATGAAGGAAGCAACTCTGGGAGAAGATTATCTCAGGGGTGTGGTCTAGGGGTAGCTCACCATAATACTGTAGTGCTTCCTATAATGTTTGGTTCAGAATTTAAATTCAGAATTAAAATATTCTGAAAGTAGAATTGGTATGCTATATTCTTCACACATCATACCTGACCATTCATGATGATCCAATGACACTGAGAAATGCTGACATAGTTGTATCTGCCATATTGAAATTTCATAGCCACCTATTTATTGTTCAATTGCATGTGAATGATAGGTTATCTCATCCTTTACTATGTATTTTGTTCAGTGAAATAGTGCTTCTTTCAGTGATAATGTATCATTTGCCCCTTAATCCCAAATTTGTCCAAGAATTCCTCCTCAATCCCAAACTCAATTTTCAATCCCAAGGGCTTTCCAACAATCCCAAATTTTAGAAATTTCCCAAATGGCAACCCTGGTTTCTGATAAGTTAAGTCAAGGTTGCACAACTACCATCTTGGAAGCCATATCATACCTGTAAGCAATTCTATGTGGCCTACTGACCTTCAGTATTTGATTATAAATGACAATTTAGTTATTCATTGGACCAGCCATTCTGTGCTGGCTTTTCCCATCCAGAACCCAGACAACATAGATATGGTCCCTGTGGAAGAAAGCTTCCCCACCCCTGCTGTAAAGTATTGCCTTTGAATATTCAATTGATCGTAAGACAGTCCTATTGTTAAACTTTTGCAGCATCTAATGGTGTAGTTTTAGCTGCAGAAAAGAAGCAGAAGTCATTATTGTATGATGAAGCTACTGTTAGCAAGGTTAACATTCTTGCTTATTGATGAGTAGAGTTTCTAACTAATAGCGTTGCTATAACTTGTGATTGCTGATTGGCTGTTTATGCATGTTGTAGTTTTAAATTGAATTGAGAGATTTTGTGAGCTTATTATGTATATTGTGGCATACTTTTATAATCTCTTCTCAACAAGTAGTTGACTTATAGCCCATGATTGACTTTGTGGATTTGATATTTCTGAGCAAAATAGTTATCAGCTTCTAATATGTATTGAAAGATTAGCACAAAATTGTAGATCCCTTTGGTAGAAGTCAAATTATCTTTAAGGGTTTTATGCATCTACAGTCTGCTCTCTTTCTCTTGCACAAGTTCATAATTAAAAAGGGAATGTCCAAATATCAAAATTTATAGAAATGCCCCTACTGAACCTGTTTTCATTCAATGTTAGCCCTTATTTGAATATCAAATATTGTTTTAGAAGCATTAAGTGGAATTGGATGTAGTTGTATCTTGATTAACTAGTTTTAAATTTTGCTTGAATCTTCAACATCATCTGAAGTCCTGCCTTAGATTGAGATGGTTACGAAGAATATTGGAATGGTGTATAGTGGAATGGGACCTGATTTTCGGTAATATTGTTAGAAACTCCGTTCATTGCTTTTATCATATTGATTGTCTTACTTTCAAGAAGTGTGCTATGTCTTAGTTTTTACATAAGCATTGAAGATCTCTCCTTCAACAATATTTACAGTGCCTTCATTCTTTAGCTGCTCTGCTTGTGGAAGGTGATTGCCTGCCACTGAGTTTTGGTTTCTCATTTTTGAGAAATTTTTTGTACATAAAATTGTGCAATATTATAAAGTTTTGTGGTTTGAGAAGTGAATTTCAAGTTGTCATACAACATTCTGATACTATTTAAGCCATGTATTGTACAAGTATTGAATGAATACGCTGTAAAAAGGCTAGATATAGATTAATTGACTGTTTTTTGTTTAAAGGAGCTAAAATTAGCACTTAAAAATTGTATTTTGAATAAAGCATAGAACAACTCTTAGAAGCAGGAAATGAAAATGTAGGTGTGTTACTATCATGGGATTATCAGATCAGCTGCCCTTTAATTAGTAGAAAATGCAATGAGATTTAGAATGATTTGTTATTCTCTTGTTTTGTCTTCTTACAATCATTTAATTAGCAGGATTTTTTCTTCTATGAATTTACTGTGCATCAATCAATGTTGCAATTCTTAATAGTTTTACAAGAAGATTGATAGAATCATTATATCTTTTGTGTTTCTTTGCATTATGATGAATGCTTACATTGTATCTATATTGTTCTGCAGGTATAGTGGTGATGGGTTCTTCTATATTCCATTACCATTGTACACTAATAATAATGCTTCATTTCACTGGCATGTTGAGCAAAATAATTCAACATCAATTACAGCAGCTCTTAAGTCCTGATAGATCTTTGAAATTTGTAGTCTTTCGGTTGCTCTTTTAAGATGGGAAGGAAAGTTATGCCCAAGGCCTTTCATTTCTAATGGTACACATAGTGTATCTGCTCCTAAGGCTTCAAATGTAGAGTTGGTAATCAGAAATGCTGGCTTTCAGAAATGCTGGCTTTCAATGTAATTTTGTTTGCTTGGATTGGCTCCTGTGCCTCAGTTGTGCGAAAGAAAGTAACAGCCATCCCCAATCATTTGTCGTTGGCAATAGCTTTGTCATAAGTAGTCTGTCTTGTTGTAAACAGCTGAGAATTTTGAAGTTTGATCTTCAAGAAATGCAGTTTTTATGTTCAGGGGGTAAGACGTTTACCATTTGCAGAAGTTAGCTACTGTCTTAAGCAGCTGCAGCCTAATATGAAGAACAGATAGCAGTCGTTTCCCTTTGCTATCAAAGGCTTTTGACAATTTTCATCAAATCTGAATTAGGGAATTAGATTAATTCTTCGTATGGTAATAGAAACTGGTTGATATCAAGTTCCTAAATTCTATTAGTTTTCCAATATAGAATTATATTTCTAAAGATGTAATAATTCTGTAATAGGCAATAGTTTTGTATTGAAGGAGCTATTACTAAGACCTAATCCGCCATAAGCTTTTCTTTTAAAAACTCAGTATTCTATACATGCAAGTTACAATAGGATTGTCGTTTTCTTACACCATTCGTGAATAGAGTGTTGTTTACCTGTCTATTGGACTGGGTGTTTGAAGATTTTGCATTAAATGGCTATGGATGGGAGTGCCATATGCCCTGTTTACACTACACAAACTAATCGGTGGCGAACCCGGGTTAGTTTAACCTAGGTTAGATTTTTTGTAGTGTAAACGCAACTAACCCAGCTTCGCCCCTGGTTCGACCCACTTTAAACTGACCCTGCAACAGATTTGGGTTCGCCCCGGGTTAGTTGCTTTAAACACATTGAAATTGTAGCCATGTGCGCCACTCTAATTCAACAGTTTTCACTGATTGTGCTTGTAGACTAACAACTCTATTGGCAATCGAAAACATATTGCTAAAATGAGTACGGAAGCTGTTGAAAGAACTTCAATTTGGGATGATGAAGCAGTTCTACTCCTAAGAATTTTGGTGGACGAAAAGATCATTCAGCAGTTAGATATTTGTTCAAAAAAGACGGATCTGGAAGATGGCAAAACTATGTGTAAATCCCTCTATTTTTGCCCCGGGTTAAACTAACTCTGGTTCGCTCCGGGCTAGTTTGTGTAGTGTAACCAGGACTATAAATGCTTGTTATCGCTCACAAACGCATAAAAACTCTTTCCTCATTAAAGCATTACGATCCTTTTTACGAGTTTCCTTGTTCTAAGACTGTAATGAGGTTTTTGAATCTTTCTCTCATTGTTATTGCTGCGTATGCTGTATGCTTGGCAATATTCTTCTCTGTTCCTTGACTGTGTATTATAATCCAATGCCAGCGCTCTTATATGGGGGGCATTCGAATAGTATGTACGCTCAATATTAATCAATTTTTGCTTTGTACGCTCTGAAGGTATCCCATCCTCTGATCGTACATACTTTAAGTTTTCGCTCCCTACATAGATGCTCAAATCTATTATTTATCTCACTAATTTCATAGTGCGAAAAAGTCAACACATAGCCGAAAATTCTAAAATTATCTCAGTTCTGTATAAAAATCAAGGGGAACTTGCGTATAATCTTAAAAGATGGTTATATTTATTTAGGATGCTTTGCAATTAATTAGCGTTTGAAAATTACATGAGCGTTCTTTGAAAGACCCTATCTCCTCCCTTGCATGTTTTCGTATGCTTTTTACAATTTTTTAGTACCCCCTTCAGAGCGTACTTACTTTTTAAACTCCCCCTTCGCACAAGTGGAAATGCAAAAGCATTCAGATACAAATATATATATATATATATATATATATATATATATATATATATATATATATATATATATATATATAAAGTTGGGTAATTTTGCATGCTTTGCTATTTCAGTCATCAATGCCAATGGCCATTACAGCTTTGTTGTGTAAGAGCTTGATTTTAATTGCTATTTAATGATTCTTTAAACAGACTCCTTGTAAGGGAAGCAAGAAGACTAGCAGCAAACTATCATTTGAAATATGAGGAGGAAATCCCGACAGCACAGCTTGTCCAACAGGTCTCTTCAGTCATGCAAGAGTACACTCAACAGGGGTGAGTGAGTACATCCTCAAGATTTCAAACTTCAGAAAGATGAATCTATTGAATACCTTTATGAAAAGAAGATGCATGATTTTGTGCCATAACTCTAAAAGCTTTCCTTTTTGAATCAATACGAGATAGTTATTGGTTTCCAAGTAGATTTCTGTATTCGTGTTTTGATTTGATTTTCGATTTCGTTACTCATTTTTCAGTTCTTTATTTCGCTTCTCATTGTTCAAATGTGCCTACAGCTTTTTATTTTTCTGTTTTAGAAGTGTTGTTGTCACCAGAGATGTGCCTAAACCCTTTCCTTTGGGGCAGGACGTTTTGGAAACATCTGACTAACTATGACTAAAAATATCACGGGAAACTATGATTGTTCGGATGCGTATAACATCCTAAGTTTCCTGCAATATAACTAACTTTTTCTTACAATTTTGTACATATTGTTGGCGTGACACCTCCGACACCCCTACCCCAATAGGCGCATCACATACCCCAATAGGCGCATCACTGGTTCTTACTGTAGTGCAATTTGAATTTGCTATAATATTGAGCACCTTTTGAAAACGTGTTGCTATTTGCGATTGTAGAGGGGTACGCCCGTTTGGAGTGTCTCTTCTAATTTGTGGTTGGGATGATGATCGACCTTATTTATTTCAATGTGATCCATCGGTAAGTTGATTGGTTTGGAAAAATTGACGAAGAGAGTTCGTTAGTGTGACGTCATAAAAATGCTCTTTAAAATATTTTGATTTTGGCATTAAATTCTGAAAAAGCACTTTGAAATAGCTACTACCGACAAATTTCAGCTCGTTCTGAAAAATAATGAATGAGATATAGACAGTTGAATGCTGACATAGTTCCTATCAAATTATCGTATTTCGAGTCTGGTGCTGGACGTTTGGAACCAGGAGAAAAATACAGTGGTTTGTATGGCAAGTTTGATATCGCCAAATGGTCATATTTCATCCCATCTTCACAATATTCAGCTAAAATGTTCAACACATGACTGTTTTAAGGTGCTCTTTCATTCAATGTGGTCAAAATATGTAAATTCTAAAAATAGACATTTTATGACGTCATCACTAATGACCTCTATTTGATTAAGTTTGTCTGAAATTTTATGATTTCATCATGACGATGGCCTGCAAGTATGGTGATTTGGCAGGAAATTTTGTTATCCAATATGAGAGCTGCAAACACTGCCATCAAAATACTTAGGCGCAAATAGAAATCCTAAATTTATTGTAGTATCGCAAAGAAACCTCATATTTACAGTAGGGTAATTTTGCAACCGGAGTGATGGCCCAGTGGTAGAGCGTCTACCTCACAACCTGTAGGCCGTGGGTTCGAGCCCCGGCCGAGTCATGCCAAAAACTTTTAAAATGGTACTCACTGCCTTCTCGTCTGGCGCTCGACATATGAGAATGGAGTGGGAAAGTTAAACTCGTTGAGCTACCAGTGGACCAGCCCCCCGCTGTAGCTTTCACTGCATTCGCAGACGCTTGGCTTAGGGCTATAGAAACGGAGATAGGCGCCACCCTATGCGCCATTGGGCGCGGGAAAGGACTGTGACTTTTTGAATTTTGCACCTGGAAGTGCAGGGAAGAATTTTCCGAGGGATTATTATTACTGTCTGCGAATTATGTTTACTAATATGAATCTCAATAGCCGTAGTGCCCTGAAAGCAATGCTATCATAGCTGATAGCATTTAGGAACCTTGTATACAGGTTTTTTTTATAATAAAAGCATCATTTTACCTGTGCCTCAATTTTCTTGAGTTCTCCCGAAGTTGAGACTGAGATTTTCTTAAAATTTCCTTAACTTTTTATGAAATAAACTTGTTGAAATGGGTTACACTTTCTTTGTTAATCTTGTATGCTCGAATTTGAATTCCATCTTCATTATTTTGAATGCAATTATGACGTAATATCGGTTTTTGGCCAACAAAAACACTTCATTTTCGAAATTGAGCTTTGTGATTTTCTAAAGATTTTGGCCATTTCAACCTAATTTTCTTATTAACTTTTTTTGCATGTAGTAAGTACATCAATAGGTTTGAAAGTCTGTTTGGAAAAAAGAAAGTTTCTATTAGAATTTGTTTTCGTAGCATTTCTTTTATTAGAATTCGTTTTATTGGAATTTGTGATATGCATTTTCTTCCACTGAAAGTGAAGATATTTTCCATGAATCGAAACTTCTGCAAAATGTATTGAGCCAGTGAGGTATAGCTATAGCAAGTAGAAAGGAAGTCGTTGTCCACAGCTAAAGTTTTGGAGTAATACTCTTGAATATTTCATGTCTTGTTTACATATTAGGTAGTATCAAGTTGGACGTACTTTTAGATGATGAGCTTTGAGGCGTTGGCCTCATTCATTTGTTTAGAATCCAGCAGTTTCGTTGCTATGGGGGCTCGCTGATGTGGGAGAAACTAGATCAATTTACAGAACTGATGCTATCATGTTAGATAGGAAGCTGGGAGTGCTATTCATTTTCTAGGTGGGGTACAAACTGCTGAAAAACATGTGATGAAGTTTGTTCAACATAGTCTGTTTGCTCACTTGTTGAGGTCTTTCATTCAGACTTGTTTTTCGCATATACCGTTCGTCAAAATATGCTGACATACTTTTTAAACCAATATACGTAGTATCAGGATTGTTTTGAAACTTTATAACTTTTTGAACCCCTACAAACAATCTTAAGAAATTTTGATACCCTTCGCAAGTTTGTTTCCATTTCATTACCTTTCAAGCTCAATGACTGCTCCCTCTAAGCAGTTACTTATTATGTTTTTTGTAGACTGACGATTGTGAAATAACGCCCTTTTGGCTTTAGCTGCGAGTGCATGATGTAGGTTTTAAGGCTCTTTTAAAGGATTTTTCATTATTTTCAATGAGCTTCTTCTTTAGGGTGCATATTTTGCATGGAAAGCAACTGCAGTTGGAAAGAACTTCGTTAACGGAAAAACATTTTTAGAAAAGAGGTGACTTAAATCATTTTCAGGCTGCAGTGAGATTTTGAATTTCGAAATTAGGTTAATTTGGCATAATTGATCAGTAATTACAGTTAACCTATACGTATTGGTGTGAGTTCATTTGAAGCCATTGACCTGGATCTATAAGTGAGATTGCCTTAGAGTTCCACAATTTGATGCATTGAGAAAGTTAAATTAGATTTGTGGTATTTGCTGTTTGAATCAATTGGCAGTTTTCTTATGTGCAATATATCGTTAATTGGATAATGTGCTGCTGTTTTGCTTTATTATAGACGTTATTTTTTGGATCATAGTTTGAATTCTAGGAATAGAGATGTTTTCAATGTTTGCTTTTGCATTGTTCAAGTAACTGTTCTTTCAGGTATAATGAGAATATTGAGCTAGAAGATGCTATCCATACCGCTGTACTGACGTTAAAGGTTTGATCAATTGGTTCCAGCAACCAACCAGCTGGCTCTTTCTTTTCATATTTGCTTTTGTACTCTCTCCTCTGATCCTGAATTTGTTGGTCAATCTTTTTATTTGACTGAAATACAGTTTGAGGGTAATTTACGCTCTTATGAGAGGATTCTGTGGAATTGCTGGTCAAAGAGCCCCAAGCATTGGAGATTTTCAAAGAAATATTAAGGTCATACCTCTTAATTGCAGTTCCAAATTTTGCAAAAGTTTTATTATAAATTGAGGATGTTTATAAATATTTTGTTGTCGTGTTTTTTCTATAGTTGGCCTTAATTAACTTAGCGCTATTACATTTGATACCTTTAACTAACTTGTTTATTATTATTATTATGTTATTTTGACTATGCCTTACTAAACAGCATCTCTCGAATTAGTAGTCTAGAACTGGCAGGCAATTTTTATCTCTATATATATTGCCTGTTTTCGTATTGCTAGAAGTTCTGTTTTATCTTATTTTTCGCTTTTTTGTTATTCCCTTTCCATCCAGTTTTTGACTGGTTTATCCCATTTGAGTTTCCTATGCACATAATATTTTGCTTTGAAAACTTCCTTTTTATCTTAGGAGGGTTTCGAAGGTCAGATGACAGAAGATAACGTGGAAATTGGTATTTGCAACGAAAAAGGATTCCGCAAGATGTCAACAGTGGAAATTAAAGAATATTTGGCA
This sequence comes from Cassiopea andromeda, assembly GCA_018155075.1. NCBI lineage: Eukaryota > Metazoa > Cnidaria > Scyphozoa > Rhizostomeae > Cassiopeidae > Cassiopea > Cassiopea andromeda. The sequence continues at coordinate 687,108 of WIPJ01004834.1, forward strand.
TCCATACTGATTTAGTTCATTATCACTTAGCAATAGTACTCATAGTGAATCGCATGGTTATGTAGAAATCTAGACAGATTTAACAAACTCCATATACTATTCGGTTCTGCTACCTAATGTCGATTTTTGTCAGTCATATGAAATAGTTATCAGGATCTCTTACGTCAAACCTCAGTTAGTGGAGCACTTTATGTGATAAAATCAATGAAACTTGTTTTTCCTCGTGTTTATTAGAAGTATGATTAAAAGAAAGGCCCCGATAGACAAAAAATTGACTCAAAGCTGATTGCTTCATTTCATTTGTTATAGAAAGGCGGGTTTGCTTTAAAACAAGTTCTGATCCTTATAGAACTGCCCACGCCCGTATCAACCTTGAGAGCATTTAAACTAGTTAATTAAGATAAACAAGTATCGCACCCATCGGATGTTACAGCCACGTATAGTCAGTTTCGGAATGGGCAACACTCGTTGTCTGGAACTGTCATTGTAGGAACTTTTTATTCATAGTAAGGCGCACTAAGAGAGGAAGATTAGTAGACAATCATATTAAGGATTGCATTGCTTAGTTCTTTCAAAAAGGTAGTCTGTTTAATTATGAGGTCGTTATGAGAAAATTTTACACCTTTTAAATGCATCTGTTACAGCTAGTAAATTTTGACGCAGTTAAAGCACAAGCTGTTGGAAGATTCATTTTCACAGCAACACTCCCTATCCAACCATGTTCATTTACAAATGATGCAACAAACTTACTTATCTAGTTAGCATAGTTTCCAAAGAGCGTGGATATTCCTAAGAAAACTCCTGTTATGTCTATCAATATACTTTTATATCCCTTAGTCATCACAGTTTCTTGCAACACTCTCTTGTTCATTCATGGTATTCTTTTCAGTTGTTACCCTTTCGTGGCAGTATTTATTTGTTTAATGCCGACTTACCAGAGCTGGTATATCATACTGTTTTCACAGCAACTGATATGCATGTGGTGTTCGCTTTCTGCTATAATGTAATGTTGAAAGATAGAACTTGTTTATCGTCATCATTATCATGGAGCTTGAAAGAATAAAATCAGCTTTGATGTAGATGTGTTTCTTTTTTAGAAGCAGTTGTATCACATTAATGGTATGCCTGTACTTAATGACAAATATGCAAGTGCTTCTTATAGCAATAGTTCAGACAACAGTGCTTTTTTACTAGAGATGGAGTCGCAGAGTTTTAGGATATATAAGGCAAAAGTTTAAACAAAAACAGCGTTTCACAACCTTACTTTCGTTCCAGAATTGTAATCAACCCATCAGCATTTGCTTCAGTAGGTAGCATAACTGTGAATACCATATATTTTAGGAAGCAAAACGCTGTTATGCTGTGCTACCCCTCGTCTACCCATGCTTTGGTACAGAAACTTTAAAAAGAATGTTGAGTGTGTGGATAGCAGTGTGAATCTTCAAATTACTTGACTGGGATAGAATTCAATAGAGTGTTAGGTCCTGGTCAAACGAATCCAGCATTTGATTGATCTTCGCAAAACAACACCTCAAACAAAAGAAATGTTCGGTTGCTCTCCCTACATTTTTCATCGCCATCAAACAACGCAAAGCAGCACCGAGCACAGCACAACTAATAGTCAAACGAATCCAATATTTCACCGAGTATGAATGCTGTTCGCTGCTCTGTGAGATGTTGGATTCGTTTTACCAGGGCCTGAGAGAGTTATCGGAGACTGTTAGTTACGTATATATTGATTGAACTTATCATGTTTGCTTCTGAGCTGTTTTCCCTATGTAATCAAGTTTTTCTGGGCAATGAATCAACACAAATGCATCAGTGCCAAGTTAATTTTAATGATAAACAATACAACGTTGCTTTCCTGCAGCTAAGTAATATACACATTCTTCCAGTTCAAACGATTTTCTTTACATTCACTTACTAATCAATACAAATAAGAAATACTACCATGATAATTGAATTATTTTGTACACCCTATACCACCTAATGAGAGCCTACTTCCATGATTACATCACCAACACCACCCCCTACGATCTACCTTATCTGTTGCTGTGACAGTGGCAACCATCGTAAATTTTCAGAGGAATGAGTTTCCACTCTCTACAGCTAACTCCATGCATTCTTTCTTGAAAGTACACCTGTCGATAACGCTGCGAACAGCGACAATTCGGTTTGCAGAAAGAACCGGGATGTTCACATTTGAAAGTGACAACGGTTGGCGGGTCGTATTTTTTGTTATTATGCCCATTGCGCTGTACTTTAGACGTTCTTCTCACTAATTCTGCAACTGATACTTCTTCCTTTATCTCCTTACACGGATAGGTGTCGATTACCTCCCTTTTCACTGCTTCTCTGTAGCCTTTCGAGCTGAAAAGATATTCAAAAATCTGAGTATGAGATTATTGAAGTTTTGTGGTAGCATTTCTTTCACGTTCAGAAATTATGCACGGGCTATTAACACGGGCAAGCAGAGTGGGGCAAGCGATTAAAAATGATTTGATAACACGTAGGACATATCAACTTTCACTCTCACCATTGGACTTATATGTCACTGGGTGAGTGAACAATCACTCTCAAATGGACTCTTGGGCGAGTGTTTGCACGAGTGAAAGCGATCGCTCGACCCCCATTGAAAGCCATAAGTATACATGGACTTAGGAACCCATCGGCCATCTCCGCCTAGTTTTCCTAAATTTGTGTATAAAGTACCCTTACCCTTATTTAGCTTGCATATTTGCCCTTTTTTACTTGTGAGGGTCCCCTGAGTGTATGTGCCTCCCACTTTCTAAATGCGTCTTATGTCCTTGCTTGTATGGCCTCTCTTAAATGTCCATTCGCCTCTCATCCAGTTTGCTTTATTTTTGTTGAATAAGATTACAAGAACTCGAGAAGGATTTGCTGGTTCATAAGTTTGTGCGCAGTAGTTGTTTTGTTGGCAACACTTGTTGTGCCTAGAGCCAAATATTGTTTGTGAAGATGTTTGCGCTTGATGATTTATCGGTTTCCTTGGGTTTTCTCGTTTAGAAGATGACTAAGTAATTGTTGCTTTGTAGCTATTTGATCCCGCATTTTTCTAAACAATGATTCATATTTTGATTATTAGTTTTACCGGGATCATAAAGACAAACAAGGTTAAACCTATGCTGATAACTTAGCCCGCATGAATGCAAAATACTATATTTCCTAATGCATCATTGTCATTGTAGCCTAATCTCTTTAATGAAAAGTACCTTATCAAATATTCTGCGCAAAACAGACTTGCTAAATAAAGCACTGCGCAATTTTAGCAGAAATTGAAGCTTTACAGTCACCAATGTAAATGTATGGTATATTTTGAGGTCATGACGCACGGTGTGGCTCAGTGTGGAACACCTATCATTGTTGATGCTACAAAAATTAAGCCCCTGAAAAGATTGGGGATAGCTTATTCCTTTACAACGCAGGGTCGTGCTCTAGAAAAGTAGCTATCTCGCTTTTTCATCAACAACTGTGGGCAGTGTTTGCATCTGCTTCCAAAACCATGACTTTAAAACCAAACGATGCAATTAAACACACTAGAACAACGGATATTTCTAATGACAACAATCAATGAATAGCATAAGCATGTTTTATCACACCCGAACCCGGTATCAGCAAAATATAAAACCGAATTTATCAACAATGTCATGCAGCCATATAAACTACAGATAGCAGGTGCCTCCTGATTTTTCAGTTCAAGCTCTTCATTTCAGCATTTTGCAGTATTGCACTTATGAAGAGCTACTGGTCGACTGAAATGCCTCAGTATTTTCCACTGCAAAACACATACAGATAAGCTTGCATTGATAAAATTCCCAGACATCATTTTTCCATGCTTCTCATAATACGCTTTCGGGTTATGGTCAAGTTACATTGTGTGATCGAGTCGGGCCAAACAAGCCACCAAAATCGTATTCAACTTAGCCCACACTAAAAGGAAAGGTTAACAAATCCTTGTTGACATGGTGGTCTTTGTCTATCAAGATCTAATAGCTGTTTAACATTTTGATGACGTTGAAAACATTTCTTCCTTGCTTTGTGTCTTCGAAGTTTATTATGGAGCTGATAACCATAATAAGATGGTATTTAACCGTATAAATTTGATTCAGGAAAAAGAATAACAATGACAGCTAGAGTACTACGTAGCAACAGAATCAATGCGGTATCGAAGTAGTATTCCCTAAAGAGCCAGAACTTCTAATGCTGTAAGTCTCAATACACTATTTCAAACGCTACTTATTGAATGAATTTGAACACCAGAGAGCTCCTTGCATAAATAGAATAATTTTGGGAGTGGAAAGCAAAGTGACAGTCTCCCAAGACGAATATTGGAATTTTGGCATTCATAGGACAAATGAATATAGCTTTAATGGTTACGAACTAATCGATACAAATAAATATTTTAAGCACATTTATTGGAGCTATCAACGGAATGAGTTTACATTTCCAAAACAAATGCAACATTTCTTGATCGGAATACCCAGTCAAATAGGAACGTAGAGGTAGTGAGACGAAGAAAAATCGCATTTGTACTTACTTCATGCTGCTCTCAGGTTGGTTGAATGCAGTTTCCAAATCCATCAGAATTCTTTTTATCTTTAGAAGAGTGTCTCTTTTCGTCGATTGAGTACTGCACATAATTGTCAGCATCCCGAGTGCAAATATAGGCTTGAAAAATCGTAAAAATAGCATAATTTAGCTTTAATCTACTTAAAATGTACCTTGTCTTATCGATAAGGTAGATTATCAGTGGAGTTCTCAACTTCTTGTAATTGTGTTGATCCGTTTCCCGCAATATAAAGTAGAAGTTATACGGGGGTCGGACTTTAGTAGAGGGGTCAATAAGCCTCGTGTTTTGCATATGGAAAAATCAAAATCATGACAGAAGCTACTTATAATGCACAGCATGACATTTTAATCTATCAAGAGAAGATATTTTCGTGCTGAAGTATTACTGCATGATAATTATGGCTAAAGTTTCCATAAATCCTTAGAAACGGGTTGGTTTCCTGGACAAGTTTCTATCGACTCTTCTCCAAGCTATGCTAAAAATTCTAATATTTACTTTGAGGTTTATCATAATCTTCTCAGTAATAAATTACAGTTGAAAAGCAGGCATTGTTAAAAGCTTCTGTTGCTGATATCACCTGAAAATCGTGATATCTTGAGAACAGCATAGTTTTAATGTGGAATATGAAAGAATAATAAGGCGGGGAACATGTTTGCATGAAGGCGTTTAACTTGTATTCAAGCAAGTTGACAGAGACATAAGCTAAGACCCATAAATGAATTGGCCTTCTAGTGTTACGCTGTTAATACAACCTCACAATTACAGCACAAATATTGGAGCTAGGCATAATGGACAGCCTCTATAAGCAATGTTGATAAAAATAGTAGCTTGTGATTTTTGAATCTCACTGAAAGTTGTACTATCGTGATTGTGTAATACACGTTTATTTCATAAGAAAAAAGTTTATAAGAAAATGAGGCTCAAATAGTCAAAATCTTAACAAAATCTTAAGTAGATCATGACCCTCAGTTTCCAAAGCTAAGTGTTTTTATTGGCCAAAAGTTGATACTTAATAATTATTGCATTCAAAATGTTATAGAAGGAATTTAAATTCCAGTATACAATATTAATAGCGATATTGTAAACCATCTTGGCCAGTTTATTCTAGTGAAAGTTAAGAAAAATTTAAGACAATCTCAGGCTCAATTTCCGGAAAAGTTAAGAAAATTGAGACTCAGGCAAAATTATTGTTTTCCTATAAAAAAACGTGTATACATTTTGTCAAGAATACTTCAAGCCCGGCGCACACGATGAGGATATAGCTGAGCAAAGTTCCACGAAAGAAACTTTCCTCAGTAAAATCCTCACCGTTTGCGGCCAGCTTTTGCTAATGAATTGTTCATTCATGGCTGTGAGGAAAATATTTTTAATTTTTGCTTCTTTTGAGCCTTAGATTACTCATTTTATATAAGAATACCTAACATTTTCCTGAGCCTCAATATTCTTAAATTTTTCTGATTTTGAGCCTAGAATTATTCTTAAATTATTTCTTGAATACAAAAGGTATAACTTCCTTTTGAATTTAATGAGCATATTCTAATTTTTGTTGATGTTTTACTGCGCCATAAAACTAAGCAAGAGTTTATATTTTGGTATCGGTAGTGCAACAGTACATATGAAGCAGTATTACAACTAGGATACAGAAAGTTTCTTTATGTCTTGATGAAGCTTGAGCCTCATTTAAATCTTAAATTATTTTAACTTTCAGTAATTGTGAGTCTCAATATTCTAATAAACTTTATTCTTATATGCAAAGTGAGCAGCTTTCGATGCAAGTGAAAAGCACTTTCTACCTAGCCAGACACTATGCCGCTAAAACAGAATAAGGTAAGTCGTATATTGTCATTAAAAGTATTCTGCTTTGCTTGAAATCACGAGCTATATTATGGCTGTTATCCTTGCACAAAATTCTACTTAAACAAACTTGTACTGAATCATTGTTCAGCCATTCACTTATCAAAGCTTGAATTTAACAGCTGCTCAAGAAAATTTTAAAAATTCTCTCCTTTATTATCAACTGAAGTTGCCCTAAACTTCTTCACTTCATCTTCGGATTTGGAAGGTTAGCCTATTAGTTATGCTTGAAAAAGCCAGACATTTTTTTCGACTGATTGTGCAAGAATGTAGACAAACAGAATCAGATTGCACTAATTTGGAGGGGGAACACTCATTAATGGTTCTAAAGCAAAAATATTCTACGCATTGTAAATATTAGGTCGCCAATGAGGAAACTGAAAAATGATGTCATACTCTCAGAAAAAATTTGTCTATCTATTTAAATTCAAAATTTTTAAAATAGTCCTGATTAAATAAGGTATTTTACGTATATATGACTCACTCAGTAAATATTAAGTATTAATTCTTGCGATTTTGTATTTATTCGGCTTATTTTGTTGAAGCGGAACATGAAACTGAAATCGGCAAGTTATACTTTGAGGACAACGGCAAAAGGTAAAAGTAGTCCTGCATACTCTCGTACGTAGGGGAGTGCCTGTTAGAGAGGACACGTATCCTTAGCCATCGGCATGTCTGGTAGGGTGGCCAGTTCCTTTCCTCGCTGCCTTTATCTCCCTAGTGTTGCCACCAGGTATCCATTTGCTGCTGGGTGAACGGTGAGTGAGCATTCAGTCGGGGCATTGAGTCCTACTCAAACTGTAGACCTTCTGCATGGGAAGCATGCGCTCTAACCGCTATGCCACCTCGCCGTGAGGTACGTAGGACTAAACTAAAATTAGCCAAAAGCGATTGTAGTGGTTAATAATATTTTATTTTATATATTTAAGGAGGGTGACCCTTTAGCTATGAAGCTGATTTTCAAAGGGCCCTCCAAAATGATGCTGAATATTAAAGGTCAAAGTAAAAAGACCCGATTGCTCTGACTTGGTCTGACATACAAAGAGAAACAAACCCAAGTATGTATTCATTCATGCCTGTTTTCGTAGCTTTATATCTAGTTCTGTTTAGCTACGTGTTCTTCTTGTTAATGGCTGCGGGGTTATCATGCTATCTTGAACTCGTTGGTATTATCATTGTAGTGTAGTCAATTAGATTGTCCGTGTTGTAGCACGTAGTCTGCATTTATAAAATTTTGTATTCTATATAGCAAAACTTGAATATAAATGAACTGTGATTAGAAATTTTATATCAGGGGTGGCGCAAGGACTTTTCCAAAGGGGGGCTGACTCTTCCGACGAGGGTGCTAAAACACTGTCGAAAAGGAGGCATAGCAGACCTTTCAATGAGTAAATCAGACGCACGCTACTGATCGCGTGCGTAGGCTCGTTTGCACGCGCTGTTTTTTCGACTACAATTTTTCTCAATTAGCAGCCAAACGATTGATAGACTATACTTAAAAGTATAGTCTGTCAATTTCATTGGAATGATAGGTTTGCGTGCGTGACAAATCGAGCTCGTGGAACGTGTTGTGCGCGTACCTGCGCGTACCTGCGCGCTCACGACTAATCAATCGCGCACGTCTCATTGAAAGGACTGGCATAGCTTCCTAACCCTCCCCTAGCGCAACCACTGTGTTATATTTAATAGAGTAAAAATTGAATTTGAATCAAATGCAATTAGCAAAATGGATACTTGAAACATGGTATTCTGAAAGAAAGATCTGTCTAGGTACTTGTGATAGTCTTTGTGTAAGATTGATTTAGAATATGTCTTTAAATGTTAGTATGATGAGGTATACATCAATGTCCTTTGTCCAGGCTTCTTCCGTTGAATAAGGCAATGTCATGTTGTGAAATTGGAGACAAAGAGAGAAGTAGATTTTAAAGTACATTAAATGGCAATAGTTTATCTAAGGTCCAATATTCTGTTGTGCACCACTCATCAACGGAAAAGTTGAATGCAGTATATTCAGGTTATCAACAATAGCTTCAAAAGACTACTATCTATTCGCCGAAAGAGACAATGTATTGAGAAATGCCATATCAATAAAGTCATCCAAGGACAGACAATGAGCTTGTCATTATTCTTTGAGGATTTTCCAGAAATTCAATAATCCGGAATTTTGAATTATCCGGAATTCTCTTCAACCCCCTGATTTTGAAGGAAAATCACTAAAATGTTTCTTTAGTAATTTCTATAGGTGGTTAACATGAAGTAATAGTCCGGATTACGAAAAAGCAAAGTTCTATACTGGATTAGGACAGTCTAACCATCATATCTTCAATCTCAGATAACTTATATCAGTAAGTAACTAATATCAGTAAAAAGATTGCTAATTAGTACATAATTCTACCCAGTTTGATGGACAAACTTTAAAGAAAGTCACTTTTTCTTTGTTTAAAGAAAGTCACTTTTTCTTTGTTTAAAGAAAGTCACTTTTTCTTTATCTATAGGCGTGTGTGCACAATTACTAAGAAGCATGTCCTTGATTACTAACTAATCGTCTCCCCCCAGATTACTAATTTGTCCAACCCAGTGCTTATCCCGATTTCCCAGTTATTACTTCAACTGATTTTATCCCTAACGTCTAGCTTCTTCTCAGGTATATACAGACGAAACATAAATCGTTCTTTATCTCTTCAGTCTTCTTTTTTATCTCATTTAAGAAAGTGTGAAAGTATCTCATCAACACATGCATAGCTTCTATTTTTGAAACTCCCCACTTTACTCCAATCTCCCTACTTATTGATATTCAGTGAATTTTCCAATCCCTATTTCATTCCTATCCAGCAATTACACCCTACTCCAAAGTAGTCAGCGATGAGAATTCCCCGCAATTTATTTCTTATTCATTTCTTTAACAATTATCCATTCATTCAACAAGACTAATTCAATGTATTCCTATTGACATTTAACTTTTATTAAATACTCTTTTTCTGAAAAATGGCTATGATCGTTAAACAGATGATGTTTAACACGTGGGTTATTTCCAAGCACATTATTCACTTCATAACATCGCCATGAGCTTTAAATGCTAAACACCAGTTCTGCTAATGTAAGTACCAAATTAAAACGACTATTAACTCATTCTCAAGGAGCTTTAATAAAAGTCATAAGATCATCAGCAAATAGCGAGCAATGCATTTTAATCAACTACTGCAAACAAGCACACTAGCTGCATTGACCTGCTTATGTCTGGTAGAGTTGAATGCACTTACGTGGCTTAACCGAGTACAGTAAAGGACACGGCGAAAAAGCAGTGAAGAACAATGGTTTAAGATAAAAAAAGTAGGTCTTGCTAAAGATCTCTCGCTCCATCTCTAACATAATCTCCTTGAATTAGGTAAATTAGAAAACGACCTTTGAAAGAATTCTGGATGGAAATGCTCTTTCCCCGTTGACCCAAGTTTGACTTGGATTGAGGATGATGAAAATATCGTTTGGTTTTAAACTAACCTCTAAACAGCACTAGAAGCAGGCTACTGCCCAGAGCCACCGAGAAGAGGGAGGAGAGAGACAAATTTTCCTAGGGCCTCAAGACCTTAAGAACCTCATAAAATAAAAACAGCAGCAATTTTCCAAGCTTTGACATCCAGATGGAATATTTTTCTACTCCCTTCGTTCGCAGTGAGCCGTCTTTTCTTCCTAGGGTATCTGAAATCTTTCTGCGGGCTTATTCCTTCCAACACGCGCCATGAAACGGTGAAATGCTTTAAAATTGATCAATTTTCTTGGTTCATTCTGCTGTTTTGCATTATTAAAGGAGATATCTTTGGGATCTTTTGAAGTGAAATGTTGGCATGTTCATTTCTATTTTACCTATATGTCATGAAAATATTATTGTTAGGAAAGTAATGCCTTGTAGAAATCCGAAATCTAGAAGCCCTATGAAGGTGTAAGACATTGTGCTAGAGCATTAGCATATATTCAGGCTGCCTTTCTTATTTTTAAGAATGCCAGATATCAGGGCAGGTATTAAAAGGGCCGTAGATATAGAGCTTTTCTTGATAAGCAGCGCTAATTTTGTAACACCTATATTCTATAGCGCATACCACATTTTTACCTTTGTCACATGGGAGAGGTGATTCAGACCTCAGAATCCAAATCACTAGTTTTTTTAACAATAGGACATTGCCAGGACTACCATAAATTGATGGCAGATTTTCAAACTATGGATACAGTACATCCTCGAATTACCCCCAAAGATTAAGTCCCCCTGCTAATAAGCCCCCATCTTAAAGCTACAAATTGTTAATAAGTCCCCCCTTGAATAAACCCCACCAAAGCATGTGATTTTACCTATTTGGAGTTTGTTAGTGCTTTATAAAGCAAGGAAAGAAAAATCAGCCATTAATTAACGACAATTTGCCCGTCATTTAAAAGCATCCTATTACTTGTATGTGTAACATCGAAGAAATAGTTTACTAGTGGAAAAAACTTCAACTTACCAAGACAAATTTTTAAGCCCCTCGCATAACCCCTCTTAGAATAAGCACCCATGCAAAAATACAAAAGTAGATAAGCCCCCAGGGGACTAATTCAATGATTTACGGTATAGCAGAATAGCTCTTGTAAGCTGAGATAAAAACTAAATGAAAAGAAGAAGAGGGGGAAATCTGATTTTTAGCAGCGGGAGGAGGAACGAGATGAAAAAGCGAAGATACTGTAAAAATATTGATGACTGTTTTAGAACATGGCTCTCAATGGTGTAAAAGCAAATTGTTAGACTGGTGGAATTAGAGCCAACGCAAAAAGGGTCGATGTTAAATTGGAGCGGGCGTAGAAAGGATAGACAAGGTAGGCTAATGCAAGTACATTATTCTACAACATAATTCCACGGAGGAGCATGTATTCAGTCTATCAGGCATGTCCTGATACAATGCTCTAAGATAAGCGTTGGGTTTAGACAAAATGCTGATTTACTTAATAAAAATCAGTAAATGCTTAGATAGGAAAGAAAATGAGTCAGAATCGTTGATATATATCCTCTATTTATGTCGGTATGATGTAAATTACAATGGAAGTAGTACTTTTATTAGTAAAATCTGTTCTGATGTGAAATTGTTTCCTGGACCATCAACATATTACTGTGGACCCAAAATTGTTAAATTTTGCTTGCAGACTCCCAGGAATTTTTGATGGACCCCGGCTGAGCACCACTGACGCACTTTAGGGTTGTCACAGGTCCTGTTTCATGTGTACACCTGAATCAAGTTAAGACACGTATGAAAAATAAGAAAACAGAAGAATGTAGCTTTCATTTATGTAGGCACTATGTGGCTCAGCTTGGATTTATTTAATAAAAAAATATTAGAGGATGGGCTGTAAATTTTTGGTGTAAAACAGAGAATTTCGGTATTTTTTGTATTTTTGCATTTCGTATGTAGATTGTAATCTTGGTCTTTAACTTTTAATAGAATCGTATTGTACATTTTGCTATGACTTCTTATCTGGTAAGTAGGTCTTAATCTGGTCCTGTAATTAGCTACATTTTGTTATCATCATTATTATTACTATTTATCAATATGTATGGGGCTGACGTCATATTGTGTATGGAGTGCAGGCAACTGTAGTGTATACTATTTTCAACCTGAACATGACTCTTTGAGATAATCTAATTTTTAGAGGTCTTTAATAATACAAATGACTCTTACAAAGATATGGTTTTCATTCGGTTCCTCAAAACCAACCACTCAGTGGGGCAAATCAAAGCAGCTTTACAACTTGACAATTCATCTCATTAGTATTGTTTGATATGCTGCACGCACGCAAGAGTTCGTACGTATTTTACGTCAGGTGTTGTACGTCATTCATTGGTAAACTACACATAAACTGCCCCCGCAAAATATAATTTGAGTTTTACAATGACCTTACAAACAAACCCCCACAATTGCTATCCTGCCATCTTTGGTAAACAAGACCTGTGGTCTCGTTTGATAAACAGGCTGCAATCTTCTACAAACAAATCTGCGATCGCTTTCAATATTGTCACAATTATTGTACCCAGACAGCGCATATCTTTTAGAAAACAGCATTATAGAAGAAAGACTAAATTTCCTACAATATTATTTATGCCCAGGCATTTTTAGCATTGAGAATTTGATAATGTATTAATTGCATTAGGAATCATTAAAGAGAATACAGGGCACTATATTATTTCGCTAGCAAGTATTGCATAGCTTTTTCGACTTGCCAAGTAAAACGAACAAAGCACAATGTCATGCGCAGTTGCCCACAAAGAAGTCGTGCACGAAGTACATTAGTGTAGCCTCATTTCCTTGCATTATATATTTGCTTTGAAGAAAGGTAATCAGGTAATCAATATGATTTTTGAAAGGGGAGTCTCACGTTTCCATCATTGTACAGAATAGACTCAGTTCTATGATCTTTGCCAGTAGGTCATATTACCTACCTAAACCTTATCTTAATTGTTGAAAGTGCACAGTGATGAATGTGCCAAAACAAACTTCTGCAGCGGGCATGCCTTTTATAGGAAAGTATTTTGACTCAGTATTGAAGCTTTCATAACGCTTTTCACGACTTTTTAATCAAACTTCCTTCTTATTAGAATTTTTTGAGTTCTGATTCTTTGCCAAGCACTTTCAACGACAGTGCAATAGGCTGTGTTTATAGCTTAACTAAAGAAAGCTTTCATTCAGTAGCAAAGGATAAATTGTCAAAGAAGAGAAAACACAACATATAAAGCAACAAATTTAACGCATTGACACGAGCCATTTTATGCACAGATAATTGGAATTTGGATATATAGCATCTTATCCTTATTGGGTCTCAAAAATTCAGCATCTATTTTTTGAACGTTTTGAGTAGTAGAGAATTGCCTTCTTGTAAACAGAGGCCTTATGAAAAAATCGTGCATGTAATTTGTGGAGGGGACTTCATTTTAGAGTATGCCGCATGTGTAACGATCACAGAGCCTGAATATGGGCAAAGGAGAAGAAACGAAATACGTATAAAACAAACTGGCAGCCACCTGCCATCGTTGTTCTCTTGAAAGAAAAAATTGGTCCCACGTCCCAGATAGTTGAGGTGATGGAGATGAAGAGTAAAACTTAGCTCACGATACACTGATTGCAAAATGTATAGAAACTGCATTAAGAGCTTCGTATTATGTATTTACAAAAGGAGACAAGCCATGGACGCATCTAACTTTATTTAACTCCTACTAGCAGATTTTGTTTTTATTCTGTTTCTACCCAAGGCAGCGGCTCTTAAACTGGGGTCTGAAATCCTTTGGGGGACCGCCATTGGTCTCTGGTGGGTGGGAGAGGAATATTTTCTAATGGAATTAGCATTCTACTTCTTGTTTTATCAGCCTGCATCATTTTTCATATTTGTTTTCCGTAAAAACATACAGTACACAGTATTACATACAATATATACTGATTCCAAAAAACCACTGTGAAGGGACTACCATTTAAAATTTGAAAAAGTTTGGGAACTACTAGTCTAAGGTGCCTTGGCTACACCTGGCTACACTGATCTAAATGATTAATATGATTTAACATAGTAGCTAAAGTAGTATTTTGCAAACAAGAAATTGCAATGCATTTTCATAAAGAATGAATCGTCTTAAAAAAATTTAGCTAGCATAAAGTGTTGTGGAAAATAACAAACATGGTAGTATGATGTACTAATTGTAAATAATAATAATAATAATTGCAAGATAAACGAAACTTAGGCAAACCTCAATTCACTAAGTTTTAGAAAATGGCTATCTTAACTTATTTCAACTGTTATTCTTATTTTTCTTTTACGATCCTGATGTAATTTTCTCTTGCTTTTGTTCTTATGAATACACCGCAGACTTAGCAATCATGCACAGGATTAGCCTATTCAAAATGCATGAGTGTATACGTAAATACATGATTATTCTAAGGTTTCAAAGCAATGACAACATAACAAATACAGCTTTATTGATATCAGCAAAAGGGGCAACGCTGATTTTGCCACATCATGTCCTTAACATTAGAAAATTACTGTTCAAGGTACCATTATGTGTAAGGTTCCAAATGTGAGTTTCTTCTGATTCAAATAGCGAAGCAAAAATCTTATGATAGGTTCCTAGCAGACTCTTCTCTCTACCTAACGAGATCACTTCCAATATGGTTTTGAATGCAAGCAAGAACTTTACTTGTGCTTGAGAAAAAAGGAACTTAGGAATGATATTTTATTATGTAAACATATCTCAAGCTCAGAGATGCATTGTAAAAAGCGGACGAACTTACCTTCGTTATCAATAATACCAACATCGTTGCATATGTGTGGAAATGATTTAACCATTTCTCAACTAGCTTGCTCCCTTTTATAGTAAGAAAAGCAATTTATGATAGCTAAATACACCCACTATGACACTTATATGAGATTCATGTTCCTCGATAGTTTTTTCAATAGCATTCCAGCAGGCAGGAAAGATCAATATATGATTCTTTTGTGGTAATAGGTGGAATTGTGATGAAGAACAAAGCCTTTGGTTGTCGTAGTGACTCGATGAATTGCCCTTTCCATGTTGTGGAATGATTTTCTTAAGAAATATGCGCAATCGAAAGACTCATCAAGCATCGAACAAGACATTTGAAGTGGGGCGTTGTTGCCGCAATTTTCAGAAGCAACATCATTTCTAATAATCGCCCCTGCAAATTTTTAGTTCAAATGTTGATAAATTTTATGGTAGACTTCCTCTACGATTCTTATAAAAACTGACTTATGGTGCATGCTCCTTTTGTTGGATACAACAAGCTAATATGATAGATAAGGGTAACTGTTTTTATAATGCCACAGAAACTCTTTCTTGACATTTTTTCTATCAAAAATTCCCGCAAGTGGCACATAAATTCAATGATTGTCTAGAATGCTAAATTGCAAGAACGATACAAAAATATTAAAATGACGATTTTAATTAGAAAATAAAATACGAATTAGATAACACTTTTTGATAGAGGTGTACCATGAAAAGTGGCAAATGGTATTTAGTTAGTTAGTTGGTTAGATAATTAATTAGTTAGTTAGTTAGTTAGAAAGTTAGTTAGTTAGCATTTGCTTGCTAACGCAGGCTGAGGTTTGAGGCAGCTATTCAGCTGATGTGGGCCTACAGCGCAGGGCATTTCTCCTCAGATTTTATAAGTACTCATTTACCGACCTACGAGAGGATGGACAGCGTGATGCATGATGCAGCATTAATGTTGCATGTAAAAATGGCATGATGCAGCGTTTAAAAATGGCATGATGCTGCGTTAATGTTGGCAACTAGCTGTCAAAAAATGGGTAAAACGTCTGCAAAAGCGATGAGAGCAGGAAAAAGTGCTTTGAAGCAAAAAAAGCACTTTCAATTACGGAGATGAAAGAACCTTTTATCAGCTTTCCTTTCCGTCTGTAAGAAATGCTCGTGAAACTGAATAACTCGAGCAAGAATATTCTTTTCCAAAGATGCTATTTGCGGTAATGCAACAAGCTTATCCTTAAATGTGACTGCTAATATAGGTATTTTGCTGCTTGGGGAGGGAATGTAGAGACCAAAACTGAAGTATGATTATAAGCATATTGGTTGTAAGTGGAGTGCTTTCAAAGGGGTTCAACTATAGCTAAATTTGGGAAATAGTGATAGTGTGAATACATCTGGGTGTTGACTATCAGCAGTTGTGCTTCATATCCTTGCTCTGCTACTTTTCTATTGAAATACAATAAAAAAGTAGAAGAGCTGGATGCTTGTAGTTTGATGGTAATGAAATAGAAAATAGTTGTGATATGCAAAATTCATTATGCATATTACAGAAGCAGAATTAAGTGGTGTGTGCATGTCTATGCCTGTATATGCTTTTGTGTGTGTGTTTTATGCATGTGTCTGTGCCCGCATGTGGGTTGGTGTGGGTGTATGTGTAGGGTGGTCTATATGTATGTTTGTGTGAAACGTTCACGCTTGTTGATTCATTGCATTATCCCAATGCTCCTGTTAAACATTTAATTTATTGATTTAGCTTACCATGAATCACAAAAACAGATTATTCATGGAATTGATGGATGATTTCAAATAATAAAGAAACAGAAATAACTAATTAAATTAGAGAATTGGAAGATTAACATCTTTGTCCCAGCAAAAGGGCACAGTGGGCAAGTGAACGCATCAAAGAAGCCCAATTTCAGGTGTTTGATAATTGATTCAAATAGATTATAGACCACTAGTAGATAATGGAATTCTTACACATAACGGACGTTCAATACCCGTCTGATCCCGAGAGATGCATAAGTATAGAGTCTATTGAGCTTACATAAAGTAGAAGCAGAGTATCTGTTCTAAAACACAGCTTGTGGTAAAGAAAATAGAATTACAGGCTTTCTAAAGCATAAGTAGAGCAAAAATCAATTTGGATGGAAACTCAAATAGGTTTACTTGTAGCTCAATACCTTAGCAACAGCATAGAAAACATCCATACACTTACTTAGGATCCTATAGCATACAGCAAGCTCTTTTGGGCCATTGTCTACTGAAGAAAACCCCCAATCTCTTTCAGGTGGTACCACGACAGATGCAGTAGAGGAAATGCAAATGGGAGCGGCTATTGTAGCAATTCCGAAAGGATAAGCAGATAAGCTCTTCTGGTTTGCTGTAAACATCAAGCAGATCTTGAAAACAAGTGCTCTTTAAGGACTTGTGGGAAATCATTTTGTGCCTGATATCATTGTAAAAATAATTTTACGTCTAAAGCTAAACAGTGGATATGAAGAAGGAGCAAAGTGGATCTGTAGCGCCTCTGCAGCAAGCAACAAGCTTTATAGTGAGGTTTCTGTTTTCTGTTCAAGATCTTGATGATGTATTGAAAACATGTGAGTTTTTGTATTACACACCTCTCCAAAGATGTGCAGAGTGTAGTACAACAAATCCACTCGCTTTCAGTGCATCAGCAAGATCTAAAGGTTACAAAAGTATCTAACATTTTGCTGACCCTTAATATTCATAAATTTTCTGTTTTTGAGCCTAAGATTATTCAAAAATTAATCTTAAGTGTGAAATGTATAATTTCGTCTGAAAATCAAAGGAATACATTAAAATCTTTGTTGATGTTTTTCTTTATCCGGAAGTAAAATATTAGTGGAACAGAATGATAAATATTGTACTGAAGGTGTAAAATTTAGTCTACAAACTGTACTATAACTCGAATACACGATTTTTTTATAAGAAACCCATCATTTTGTCTGAGACTCAATTTTCTTAAACTTTTCCCGAAATTGAGCCTGACATTTTCTTAACTCTTTCTTAGCTTTTACTGAATTAAACTGGTTAAAATGATTAAAACTTTCGCTATTAACATTGAATGCTTGAATTTGAATGCCAGCTTTAACATTTTGAATGTAACAACGGCAAAATTTCGATTTTTGACCAATAAAAACACAAAAGTTTGGAAATTGAGCCTCAAAAAAAATTTTCTTAAGATTTTCTTAAGATTTTTGCCATTTGAGCCTCATTTTCTTATAAACTTTTTCTTATAAAAAACGGGTACATAAAAATTCTAAGTCTTGATGATGCTTGAGCTTGCATCATGTTAAATTTCAGCAATTCTGAGCCTTGACGTTCTATTAACTTTATTCTCGCAAAACACTGTGTATAAACTTTATGAAAATAAGCTCTCGACAAATCTTTGAGGAATAAATTGGTTTAGTATAGAATCCTTTGTCCAATGAAACTCAAAAGTTGACTTCTGCGAATTGTGAAATAAGTGCAATTTATGCATTTAAGAGAAGATCTTCCTTATAGACATATCTACTAGCTCCATATATATTGGGAAGAACAGAGAATAGTAGTCACGGGCACAGGAGGACGTCAAGTTTAGGGGGGCTGTAAACTTTCTGTAAACTTTCTGCCCAACTTCCTATTGTTCTTTTAGAAAATTTTCCCGGGGGCTGCAGCCCCCTGCTCCCACCTCCTACGTTTATGATAGTAGTGAAAAACAAGTATCAGTAGTCATATAGTTTCATTAAATGTCATTAGGTAGGCCTCTATTGCTTATTATATGCTAAGTAATTTCACCAATGTTTGGTAGAACCAATTAAAAGACATTGTATACCACACGTAAATGATTTGTCTTTTCTTTTATTTAGTATTTTGTGACTAATATAGAGCTCTTAGTGTTTGCAGAGCACTGGAAATTGTGACCACCTAATTCTATTATAATAAATCAGCAAAAAAAGAGCTGAAAACTTCATATCATATATGAAGTAAGATGGCAGGTACCCACGAAAAATCTTGTTCACTCCCACATTTTCTTTATGCATCAGCTGTGAAATAAATATGTTTTCCCAGCTGATTTCTAAACAGATTAAAAAGGTGGAACTATGAATCACCTCTTATTTGTGCGTCACTTTAACATGAAAACTCAGCCAGGCTAGAGTAAAATTATGGGAAAGAAGCCTTTCTATTAAATTGAAACCGTTCCATCATACTTAAAAAGCTTCTCAATATAATAATGTTAGATATAACACGTAAAAAGAAAACCAGATATTTCACCTTGCAGCAAATGTTTCGGATTCATCATCAATCTTCAGTTGCTTTACGCAGAATGCAAATAGATGACTATACATTAGAGAAAAGTACAACTATTATCAGGATGAAAAGGGCCTAGAAACTAAATGAAATATCGAAGTGCTGAACCAGTTTATTTAACTAGGCTTTCCAATGGAATGTGTAATGCTTCTTTAATTTTAAGTTAATGGTATGTTTGTGCCAAGTCTAAAACTGCGAACGGCTTACCATCAGTGCGTAGCCAGGATCGTATCTTTGTGGAGGCAAAAACAGGTGTGGCCGGAGGCAAAGAAGGGTGTGGACCTTAGGGGAGCTAACTAGATTAGGAGTCTTTTGTCCCCTGTCATGGCGAGCGTTGAAGTGCCATCCGATATGAATAGAGAAAGTGTGACGGGGATCAGGGGGCGAACCTCCTGGGAAATTTTTATGACCACACCCTTAAAATACCAGGAAAAAGCCCTTTTGGATATAAAGATACGCCCTTTTCCAAATAGAAAATAGCAGTTGCACTTGCTATTTCAAAGCTATCTTCTAATGCATCAATTTTAATGCAGATTTGAGTGTTTCTCGAACACCAACTTTTCATCATTTGGAAGCGGCTACCCCCACTCTTGCTCCCCTGGCTACGTCAATGCTTGCCATTATAATTATACAGTTCCATTATAGTTTGCTACTGCATCCTGTTCTTGTACAAATGTCTTCTTTTTTATTGCAAGTATATTCCTTAGATACAACTGATTTTGAAATAGACTCAAACACACTTTTTCATATAACAATATAGTTTATAAGAATATTGAAGTTCAGAATTGCTGATATTTAAGAATAACTTAAGACTAATGTAAGGCTCAAACTTCATTGTAACTTTGAATTTTTGTATATTCGAGTTGTAATAATGTTTGTAGATTAAATTTCCTCTATCGATACACTATTTGTTCTTCTGCCTTCACTTATGTTTTGCTTGATGATAAAGTATGACAATCAACAAAGATCTGAATTCCCTCCTTTGATTTTCAGGCGTAGCTACACTTTTGGTATTAAAGATTTATTTAAGAATGATCTAAAGTTCATAGCCAAAAAGAGTAAAAATATTGAGGCTAAAAGCTGAAAAATTTAGCATTCTTGTAAGAAAAAGAGTAAATCTTAAATAATGATCGAAAGTAGTGAATAGATCGTAACTAATTTGCAAATCAACTGAACAAAAACTTACGAAGCAATGAATGGACTGTATGCTTCTGAAAACATAAAAAGCTCTTAAGAATATCCAACTTTGATGTCATTGTAATGACTACCCTTATTAGGAGCTCAAAGCTGAGAATGCCTCAGAAAATAAGGAGGTTGAAGGAATTATTCGGGATCAGATGAAGAAGAAAGTAATTTGTTTTGAATGAAATGTTTAGTACAATATATTGCATTGAGATGTTTACTCTACTGCTTTGATATTGCTGCAAAACGATATTGCCTTACGTTGATGATAACAAAGGTATCCTTAACTGAGAAACTGGACTTCTCGTGGAAGTAGGTATGTCAGAATTTTAACGACAATAAACAGGGTGAAGACTCATTTTTATAAATAAGGAACTCCAGTTTCAATTCAGACCTAAAATTACAATAAAGAACAAAGATGCAGTTCAATGTTTGCTCATAGTAGTTAAGAAGTGCAATTCACGATGACCACGTATTTTGACTCACACAAGCCCTGATTTTAAAGAGGATTTTCAAAACTCAATGAATACATGAATTGGAGTGGGAGGTATGGATATTGAAACTTAACTGAATGGTTCAATCTTGACCAAGCCTTTTGCTTACCACATATTCGCCACTGCAGTTAGTGCCATGGGGAATAGCAGTTGTCTGCAATTTACAAACGAAAGAGAGAATCTATAGAGATCAACCCGCCCCTTGCTAGTATATCGAGATTCTCTGAGTTTATTCAGGCCCGTAGAAAACCGAATCGGATTGATGGAGGGGGGACACTGGTATAGAAGTGCAGCTGAAAGCCATAAACTTTTACTTTTTGCATTTCTGCACTCATGGCTCAAAAAGTATGTGTCAAAAAGGTCTTTCTTATAAGCACTCGAACAGAAAATGGAGGTCTGGGGGCTTGCCCCCTAGAAAAATTTTTGAGCTCATGCCCTCTAATACATCGGAAAACATCCTTTTGTAGAATAGAATGTTGTTATCTTCCCCATTAATCTTCATGCCTTGAAGGAGAACTAATCCCTCAGCCTGGTTTTATTGATTTTTGAAGATTTAGAAAAATAGAAAAGGCCGATCCTTGGAAGCAAAAAATCTCATCTTATGTCACTACACCGAGGAAGGGACATATTCTACCCCAGATATCAGGTGTTGAGTACATGGTATATGTTCAGAGGGGAAAAGTTTCCTATCAACCAACAATACCTGCACAATATCTTTGCAGTCGGCAGGAGAATCCAAGAATTCAATTGCTAGAGTCGTACAAAGTTTTAAACTGATATTTCTACAACATTGATACAAGGTTTTAGCTTGCTGCACAACAAGGTCTATTTTAGAGTCTTGCCCACACTTTGTCATCTTGGAAATCTAGAATGCGGTCTTGGAAATTTATCAGTATGTTCAATTTTCTCACTTTCATTTGCAGTGATGGTCCAGTGGTAGAGCGTCTGCCTCACTACCAGTGATCGTTGGTTCGAGCCCCGGCCGAGTCATACCAAATACGTTAAAAATGGTACTAACTGCCTTCTCGTCTGGCGCTCGACATATGAGAATGGAGTGGGAAAGGTAAACTAGCGGAGCTACCAGTGAACCAGCCCCCCCGCTGTAGCTTGCACTACATTCGCAGACGCTTGGGCTAGGGCTGTAGAAACGGAGATAGGCGCCGCCCTATGCGCCACTGGGCGCGGAAAAGGACTTTGACTTTGACTATGACATTTGCAAAAGTCATTCTGTCCCTTGGTCTGTATACGTACTATGTAATTTCAGAGAAAAATAAAACATTTGGTTCAATGTGGTGTCAAGCAACGAAAGGCTCCACATAACTTTTTAGATTATTTGAAGGGTGTAGTCTCCTAACAAAATTCAAGAATGGCGTGGTCAAGCTCTACCATAGCATAGTGTGGTTTTGAAAAATTCCTTAAAATAGGCTCTGCGTTACAACAAAATCAGAATCTCTGTATGCCACATATCTGTGCTGTGATACTCTTAGATTCTAGAATATGTTTATATCAATGGAGAAATAATTAAAAGTTACACTGTAGAGTTAATATTACAAAAGTTTTATATGCAACCTCGGTGAGATTGGGGCAATGCCCCCCTGTGCTCCCAGCGTCTTCGGACCTGAGTATACTGCTCTGGTATGCTGATGTGAAATTCCCGATAAACGAAAACGAGGTGAAAAAGATACTTCTATTACTTTGATAATTGGAATAGGTATTTGTGAAGAATCAAAACCATTTTGCCTACTTGAAACAATTTCGGATGGGTGCAAGGATACCAGATAGAAGCACTCAACAATGACTCCTATTTATAAAAGAATTATGCATGCTTCCTTACATAAAATATTGTATACTGCAAAATTTCCAATGTTACATTGAGGTAATGCTTGAATAATTTTACTCATGCTTTTTCTTGTTACCTTCGATTGATTAGTTAGGGCTGAGGCCACTGGCCATAAACACAATAGGTCAGAAATCCAGGTAGTTTGTTCTATGATTTACCATAAATCCTAATTAGGGTCCAGCAGGTTTAATGCTTACGTAGTGGTCATTAAATTTCACAGGCACCGGAGCGGAAGCACACTTGCAGGGGTATGAATTTGTTTACAGATTATTTGTGGAAGTTCAAAAGCTCTTTAGGAATGTTTTTGGGGGTATGAAACCAAAGAATGTTTTTGAGAATTCTATCATGAACTGAATAATGATTGTGCTCATTACGCTCTACAGCTCTACCATTCTTATAAATTAAACGAGTCTGAAACTGATGATGAAGAATCCTCTCTTACTGTGATTGCTTCCTAGCTGTAGATGTAGTAATCTTTAGCTTTAAGGATGCTTTGCAGGGGAATAAAATCTGATAAGTGGAGCATGAAAAATTTTTTGATGTTATTTGTGGGGCTATGAAATCTTTTTGCATATCTTATGGGATATGAACATTTGCGGTACTTTCAATGATTTGCTTCCAGCTCGGTACCTGTCAAACTTAATGACCGCTCCCTTATGACCCACAGTTTTTGCTTTGAATAATTTGAATTACTATTTATGAAAACTGTGTAAATCCTTAAAATTACAGCTTTTAGCCAAGAGAACGTTGTTAATAGACAGTGCGAATATAGTTTATTCTAGTCCGTAATTGCTTGATGAAGCTATGTTTTGCGCCTCACCTTTTGCATGCAGACACGCGTACTGACGCATGCATCCACTACTACATTGGAAGCCCGCTTTCGACTAAGGGGTCAGTCATTTATAATTCTGGATACCAGGGTGGGTTAGAATATATAAAATACTTAAAAGTTTTGTAATCCTTCTATTTTTGTCAAAAAAACTTCATGGCCCATTGATAAATCAGTAGAAAAATTCATACCCCAGTTGCTATTTACAGAAACGTGTGCCATATAAATTTTCTGCAAGCATTACAATTTATATAGCTTCATAACTATGTAACAAGCATTCTTCGTGAATGAAGAGTAGCGGTTCTTCAGTGATATCATCCACACCTTATGAATGACAGCTATTCATTGATGGTTCCAGAGGCTTTTGAGGGAGTTGCATGCAGTCAAAGTGCAGTTTGATGGTAGCTCGAAACAACTAAGTTAATTTAACTTAACACGAACATCACTAAAACCTTCAGAAATTGATCTTGCCCAGGCAACCAATGAATTTTTAGGAAAACTCTACCGGAATGCTTCTACTTTTCCAACAGAAGTAAAAGAGAGAAAAAACAGACTTTTCCATAGCAATTAGATAATGTCATGGAAGGCAATTGAACTTGAGTTTTACACTCACATAATTGAAGATTGATACCTGTCATTAATAGGCCTAATAGTCTTCTTGGTTCAGTAAGTCTTAATTTGAATAGCAGTTCTCTCCTTTTTGATGGAAAAAGTGTTATGAAAAGGAAGAAAGCAAATGCTACTTAGTCAGTTACAGAGAAGAGCAGAGGCTCCTGAAGAGTGCAGGTGATGTTTTGTACACATTATGCAAAGATGGTGGTCCACATACAGATTGCATATGCAGGGGAGACAAACAGTTTGTCATTGAAATTGACAATTTGAATTTTGAGAAATTTGACCAGCTTTCGCCAAAATTTCAACTGCGTGGCATCAATTTTCTCCTTCAAATGGGTTTGTTTGCAGATCATGATGAAAGTTCCAATAAAGTGATTGATGAAGCCAAAAATCTTGAAGCCTTGTGTAAATAAGAAACTGCAAAGAATGCAAAGAAGAGCTCTGCAAGAAAACAACACATCAGAGAAAACTTGAAGCAGAAAAAATTGCACTGTTCTTTTGGTTATATTTTGGGGCAAATTGTCACAACTGTTTGGAGCAGATAATATTCAATAGGCTACAGCATATAATTGAGTTGATTTTTTCCTAGAATTTGTCTTTGCAAGGTTTGATACCCCTAAAAAATTTTCCAGAAAGTTTCATACCCCCCACTTTCTATTGAAAATTTCTCATATCCTCCCCAATTATAGCCCGCCCCGGTACCCAGAGTAATAAGTGACTGCCCCCTAAACACCACCCCTCCTCCTGTCAGCTTTTGCTTTCATATTTGCTGACCCCCTTCTTTCTATTGTATGGATGTCCTTTAGAGATCGTCCCATGTGTAGCAAACGTTTCGAACTTCGTACAGATCTCATGCTAGATGTGAGATAAGACGTGGGAACACGTTTCGCAATATCTCTGGCTTCTTAATCATGCTGCCACGTGTGTTAGGTTCATTGAACTTAGCTTGACTTTTTCATGCTGTTTTATCCCACATACATAAACATTATCTAAGTGCAAAATGCCCACAATAGTCAGAAAACTGATAGATAAATCAGGAAAATTATAACTATTATGCATAGAGCAGCAAAAATGTAATCTGGAAGGAAGAGTAAGACATTTTCGAAGTTGCATCATGCTGAGAAAGATGGAAATATGAACTTTCTGGGTGATTTGCTTGAGCACACTCAGCACTTTTAGCACCTCTAAGAACAATGAATGGTTCTTCTTGTGTTACTGGAATAGAAAAAGTAAAATAACTTACGGACAGAAATGGGGAATTTTGTGACTTGCAGACTGATGTTAGCCATGTGATGGCCATGCGACAACCCCCGCTCCCAGCGATGTGTCCAGAAAATTTATTTGGGGAGGGGTTGTTTTAAAAAAATGTGACCATCTATGAAAGGTAGGTGATTTTCTACATCTTCGACAAGCAAGTCATCCACTTCGTTCACACGTGGATTCTTAGTTCACACTTGCTGGCTTTTTTCCTTTCATGTATGATTTCCGAATCTATAGACAAAAGCCTGTAGTGTGATCTCAGCTTAAGTCTTAAAAGCTGTCTGGTGAGCAGCACAGTTGAAACAGACTGCTGGCATTCCTCAAATTTCTAATGACATTCAATATTGTTCAGACCACACTTAGCGTTGTATCCATATGGAGTTGCTAATGATGCCTAACTCACGCACACTGCCATACCCTTTATTTTCTAACAATGCAAAGCAAGAGGTTATTGAAAGACAAGCGTATATTCCATTTCAGTAGCCTAGACTCTGGTCAGGTTGGCTTTCAATAAAGCAAATGGGAAATCTGTCAAAATAACACTTGTTAACTGCAGTGCACAGTTCCTCTCCAGCTTGTGCTTTATCTGTCCAGCTGTACAATTAATTAGTGTTCATAGGTCTTTTTACAAAAGCATCAAATCGATACCTCTCCTGCTCTTTCTATGGCTAATGTTGCTTCTGTGAAATGTCTATTCATACTGGCTGCTCTTCTTTCTCATTCACAACAGAATGTCTTTTGTTGATTGCAGCATGCTTGCATCATTTTAAAGCAACAAGAAGATAGGAAAGGAGAAATTATTGTCGAATCATTTATGAATAAGCAGGAGGCTTTGATTGCACAATAAAAGCAGTGGAATTTAATCTTTAATAATTCAATATTTAGTTAAATTCTATTCATCGTCATCATCCTCATCATCAGTTGACATCATCAGTTTAAATAGCATTTTGTAAAGTGCCATGTATTTGAGTATGATCTTTTGATTACATTTGGTTTTTGGTCTTCATCTGATCCTGGAGGCTTCAAGGCTAGGGGGAGGGGGTCTGACTCAACATTAAGCTGCACCATAACAGTGTACATAAACAGCTAAGCAAGAATCCATGAAAGTAACCGTGAAGGTAACCTTTTCTCCTCTTTACTTTAAGTACCTTGTCCCTTAACCATAGAAATATCAGAGCTGGATAGTGCTTAATTTGCTTACAACGAATGATGAAAGATGGTTGCAGAAATTTTGCGTAAATTTACTTTGCAGCCATAGCTAGTTTCTGCTACAACCCCTCTGCCACTCCCAAAAGGAACTTTTGAGAGTTTATTAAAGAATCTCATTTTGGCGCAGAGAAAACCACCTTCAGATTGTTCTTACCTTAAGTGATAACATGAAGGATTATTCCTTAATAATTGACAGCAATAGATAATATCTGTCCCTGATTTTTAAAAAAATTCTGGAAGTGAAGGGCTTCGTTGCATGTTATGAAATGTTTTCCATATCTTTTGAGTATTGCTTATAGTATGGTTTATCACATCATGAAGCATTTGAGGCTGCGTTTGTACTGCTCCGGATCACATATTGATCTGCATCGCAAGTTATACAGATTGGCGCTCCGTCTACATTGCTTCTAGCAATCCGTTGAAAACTGCTACGGTTAGCCGTATCGCTTTTGCTCCTTCCAGGAAAAGAATCAAAGTGATCCAGAATTCATGTTCTTGGTACTTGTATGCCCGTTTACACTACCATGGAACACTTTTTGATCCGTATCAAAAAAGATCCGTAGCAGTGTAAATGGGGCCTAAATGAAAACACCACCACGAAGTAATTAACATGAACCCCACCGATCATAATGATGACTTATCCCAACTACATTAGACGTTTCGGATCCATTTTGGGATAACCATACAATACCGTTATTACGTAATGCATCAGTTTATGCTTTGGGAAAACCTTCCGATCTCCACCTGCCAAGGGCCACCAAACAGTTTATGAAGAGCTTGAACGATCACTAATGAAGTTCAAACATTTAAGCAAACTTGTATACTATAAAACGACAAGTCTCGAGCCTTGTGGATAACGTCTAAGGAGCAAGGAAAATGCTGTGGGAGATTTCTATTCTCATTCTGTTCTTTACATTCGTCGATGCTGTAGACTTTTCGGGTAAAAAGTTGGAAGGTAAAGCGATACTACCAGACGAGATAACAGAGATTCCTAGCGAGTCATGGTTAAAAATTGAATTGGTTGATGCAAGAAAACAAGACGCTGCAAGTAGCACATTGGCAAAAAAGGTCATGAAGACCCCAGAGCTCAAGTACGTTAAAGGGCAGCCAATATCATATTCGCTTGATCTTACGGGAGAGCTAGATGAACAAGCAGAATATACACTTTCTGCTGTTTTAAATGTTGGATGGGCTCCCGAGGAAGGAAAGCAGGAGTGGATTCGAAAAGGGGATCTATTTACAGACACAAACTTTCCCGTAACATTGCAATCATGCAGTAAACCGGAGCAACAAATATGTAAAGCAAAGGAAGATTTGCACCTGGTTCAATATAATTAGATCAATACAGTTTGCTTGTGCAGTTGATTGATCGGATGATTAGTTTATTTTCAAAAGGAGATGTTTATAAAGCATATAAAGTTGTAGTAAGAGCAAATAGCTTCTAAAATGTGAAACTGCAAATGTTGTTTGCATACACTAACGTAAATAGTTCATCAGCTATCATTGTACTTATGATGAGAAGTACTGCTAAACCAATGCTTCAGACTTCTTGAGGCATTCATGAAAGCTCTAAAATTGTGCTTTTATCTGACTTCCAAAACTATACTTTTTAGATTTGAATTTAAATGAGAGTCTACCTTCCATAGCTATGTCCTTCTGGAGTTACAGTGCATTTAGTAATGCCAGAGTTACCCACACTGATTTTCCATCAAATTTTAAACATGGTTTTAGTTCGTCCCTCGAACTTGAGACCAAAATGCTTGGACCAGCATCCGTGTCGAAGCCAATAGGAAGGACCGATTAAGTGTATCATTGAATTAAAATTGAGTAGCATTAACAAAAAGCGCGAAAGGAATCTATAGAGATATTGATTTTCTGAGGGCTATAATTTATCAATTGAAACTTCTCATCAATATAAAGAGAAAAAGAAGAATTCTGATTTCTAAACAAACGCTTAGATTTCATGCATTGACATGATACTCAGTTTTACAAAATTTGAAACCAGTGAACCCGATACATTGCATTCATATTCCACAAAGAGGGTCTGTTCTAAATGTAGCAACTATGAAATTTTATGAAAGCATATTGATCTATATATATATATATATATATATATATATATATATATATATATATATATATATATATATATAAATGCATATATAACAGCATTCGAGTCAAAAGATAACATGAAAGTTAAGAGATCTTTGATTGTAGTCATATTTCACTTGTTAGAGTCATTAGAAGATGCAGTACAAAATTATCCCGGAGCTAGATTATTGGTAGCAGAGAAAATTTGGATCAAGAGATCAGACAAATTGATGTAAAAAATGATTTTGAAAGCAACTGAATTGATGAGAACGCATTGACGCAAAACGTTACAATCTAAAGACTCGTGCAGCCATAGTTCCTGCACTTGCGG
The DNA here is from genome assembly GCA_018155075.1 of Cassiopea andromeda. Taxonomy (NCBI): domain Eukaryota; kingdom Metazoa; phylum Cnidaria; class Scyphozoa; order Rhizostomeae; family Cassiopeidae; genus Cassiopea; species Cassiopea andromeda. The sequence goes on from WIPJ01004834.1 coordinate 715,999, forward strand.
TTCAACACTTGTGCAAAGGTACCAAGAGAGCTTTTGATCTAAACTAAGATTTGGACCTCAGAATTCTAATGAGTAAAGTTAGGTTGCACGAAGTCCGCTTTGCAACAATAAGAGTTGAACTACTTTGGGAACAATTCTTTCATTTGCTCGTAGCTACAAACTGCTGCTCAACTAAAATTTCCATTCAGATTCAGAAATGCAATATTGCAAGTTTAGCTGCATGTTTAAGAAACTGAAGAGTTGTTTCACTTGTCACTCAAAAGCCTTTGACTTTTGACCGAGACTTCTTGCAAAATGGATACCAAAGGACAACTTTTTAAAGTGTCATAGGCAGATGGACTTTTTACCTATCATCTTTGTTATCTTTATCATCTTTGTCCTCTTTTTCGTTGTCTTTGCTTTCATCTTTCTTGCCTTCATCTTCATTTTTGCTTTGTACTAATGATATTTTGGGTCCGTGACACTCTTCGCTACTTTCTTTCTTACACTTTTCAAAATCATCAATAACGAACTTTGTATCAGTTAGGAAATCACCATCTTTTATCCATTCTCCTGAATCTATTTCATTCTCTTCTTTTTTGCACCAGCCATTATTTAGTACAGCAAAAATGGAATACTTTTTCTTCTCGTTCAAATCCAGCTCTGGCATATCAATTCTGTACTTAAGGGTTTTATCTTTATCAAACAGTTCCTTTACCTCCTTGTCAGTAGTCCTTGCAAGCTCCTTTGCTGCTGTAGTAAAATCTGTCGCATCTTGCAAAGCTACATTCAAGCATGAACCATCTTCTAGCTTTTCTGGTGCATCAGATGCATCCTGGAATTCGATCGTCCCTACCAACTGCTTCCCTTTGAGGCTGAATGAATATACTTGAGAAATGCACCAAATTATTTCCAAAACTGCAAGGCATCTCTTGAAAACTTCCATTACTTTCAAAAATAATCGTCTCTATATAATTAGTAATAATTAGCGGATCAATAGGTCAAATTCAGCTACTTTTGACAAGCAAATTAGCTATGCACTATTAGATTCACAACCAGTCTCTCCATGCATCACTAAATTCTTCTTGATGTGGTACCAGCAGCAACTTGTTAAATTCATTTTCAGAAAGCATTTACAACTTTAAGAGATGTTCGTGAACATACATTAGGAGGGCTTCCCTAAGATATACATAGAGAAAATCTTAATCTAAGGGGGGTGGGTCTTTAAGATGAATTTATATCTTTGAGATGGCACAATTTATTTTCCCTAGATAAACCTCAATGAAGAGGAAGTCCGAGCGAAGTAAGAAATTTCTAGCAGGCTTCAACATAACTACTTGACTTTTGCGCTGTTAAAGTGTTCTCAGTATTCTACGGAACATTGCCCTACATATGTAGAGTGATGTTCGGCGCTGTTCAGTGAAGGTGAGTGAGGGGGGGGGGGTACTAAAACGCCCTCAACATCTGCACTCTACAAGTATAGAGCCTATGCTAAAAGTAGCTTACCAGGCCTTGCGCCGATAGATTATTTCAGACTTGATCCCAAAACCAAGTTTTTAGTCAAGTTTCAACCCGTTATGGGCTTAAGTCGCTATACTACAAAAACTACCCTGTGAGCATATTGCAGCCAGAAATTCGGAAAGTTAGAAGCCAGGGGAAGACCCAGAGCTGGACTTTGAGGGGAGGCATCTGATTAATTTTGTTGTCTGTGTTATATGAGAAGCTTCATAACACTGTTGTTTGCCATTGGAAGTATTACCATTTCGATTTGGGGGCATGGCCCCCCGGATCCCCTGAAATCCACCCCTGGTGGAAGCATCGCGAAGCAACTATGACTTTGAAATTAACGCATCAAGAAAGTCTATGTAATTGTATTGGAAAAGAATGGAGGAATCTTCATAATTGAAAGTCATGCGTTGCATTGACAGCTCGCATCCAAAAATCTAGAGACCGTAGTATTTTAAGACAATTGACAGGAAAGGCCTAGCTTAGCTTGGGAAAATTGCCGCAAAACATCTAGAAAAGAACATGTTGCACTAATGTATTCTAGTTAGCCACCGTGTCACATAATGAGTGTAGTAATTACGTAATATAGTTACCATACCACCGAAGGTAACATACTGGAAGGAAATAGTGCTAAGTAGCATGGATACCAGAATGACTACTCTCTTAGAGCTTTCTCTAAGAGATAGAGTGAATGCTTTTCAGAAACACTTTGGTATCGTTTTTCAATTCCCTTAAACATTCTGTGTGACACTAGATATGTTGCAGAAATACATTCCAGTTTAGCCACTTTTGTGCTAGACAACTCAATAATTAACTTCTTTTATATTGATAAATTTCATTTAAAAATTTATTCGCTATTGCATCAAGTGCTTAAAAGACGCAAAAGCAAGCTAAAGCCATCTTGCATTTTTCTTTAAGTGTCTACCAATCCTATTGAAACTGATGCCAAAACTACAAGAAAAACATTAAAATGTTTGCTTCAACAAAACAATCGACAAGTTTAGCCATATCTTCAGATGGATGTGCAATATCACCAAACAAATTTTAGAAAATGTCTCGCATCATTGCTGCCTGGTAAAGCAGCAAAGTTGGCCAAAGCATTCCGATTTCCAATGCAATTAGATACAACGCCTATCTGGTAGAACCATTGCAAAAGCACGCAACTTGCTTTTGAAATGTGCAAAATAGTGATTACAAGCATTTTAGATTGCCAATGCTTTGAAATACACCCTTTCTGTAAGAATATTAAGGCTTAGAGTGGATGAAATTTAAGAATGATACAAGGCTCAAACTTCATCAAGACTTAGAGCTCATGTGCATTCGAGCTATAATAAAGCAAAGGTATTCCTGTATGCTTTCCTACGTAGGGGAGTGTCTCTTAGAGATGACACTTAACCTGAACCATCACCATGTCAGTTAGGGTAGCAAGTTCCTTTCCTCGCCGCCTTTATCTCCCTAGTGTTGCCGCCCGCCAGGTACCCATTCACTGCTGGGTGAAACGTGAGCGAGCATTCAGTCTGGGCATCGAGTTGGACACAAACCGTAGACCTTACGCACGGGAAGCATGCGCTCTAATCACTCTGCTACTTCACCCATAATACTGATATAATGCTGCTTTAAAATTAGCTTTTGCACTATGGATAAAATCTTTTTCATTCTGTTCTACTATGGTTTTGTTTTAAGATGAAGTAAGATTCGGCTATATTCCTTTGATTTTCTGGCGAAGATACACCTTTAGCACTTAAAAATAATTTAAGAATAATCAAAGGTTCAAAATCAAACAACTTTAATTAAGAACATTGAGGGTCAGTGAAAAATATAAGGCATTCTTATAGAAAGAAAGGGTATCGTACAATCTCACTTAGCTGTACAAGCCTTTGCATGACCATAGAATTTAGGCCCTAGCACCAAGTATTTGAGAAGAAAACACAAAATATGTCAGTAGTTTTGATAAAAATTTAGAGCTATTTTGCCTATAAATAATGCCGTTATTGCAAGAGAATAGTATATTAATAGTTTCAGTAGACACATTACAACAACTAAATTCTAAATAAACAACCCAAATCTAAATAAAGAGCTCATTTCTAAATAAATTATCTATCCTGCTTCTTTTGTTCACTTGTTAAAACACGATTAGTATGATCTGAAGGGAGAGTTCGCTATGCAAAATAGTGATTTTTGGTAAGTAAAATGGATGCAGTCCAACGGTTATCGATTAAGAACGCGATTATTATGATATGAGAGGAGATTTTGATTCAGTACATTTATAAGTACTCGTCTGAAATTAAGGATTCGCTAGTGTTGAAGTAGCTTAGTATTCTAGGAGTTGTTTGGCTAGTTCAAGACATTCTTACTAAAAAGCAGTCTGATTTCTAATGTCAAATGTATCAATACTAGTCTAATTATAGCTTCCATTTGGATATAATGCTATCCCAGGCGATTAGCAACTATTTCCTAATCATTACTTTACAACTGTGTTTCTTCGATGAATCATGATCGCAGAAGCATCTACTTAAGGTATATAGTATGAACAAAAAGCTACTTGTAAATAGTTCCTTTACTTTCTAAAGGACCCTTATCGCATCTCTTATTTAAAAGGAGACCGATCTAAAATACTTATATCAAACCTTTGGTTTGGAAGAACTCTACTTGAGCCTCACCTGTTTTACCAATTCCCAGAGCAAATGATCAAATATATCCTGTTCCCATAGCAATAAACCATATTTTCAAAGACCTGACATCGCTTAGATTTTCAAATATTTTAAGTGTCAAGCAAGTACGACTTTAGCCATCTGCCAAATACCCCCAAAAAACATCAAAAGGATTTTTTCAAGTATCTATGTAGGCACGTTGAAATTTTGATAATAGTCAAAAAAACTACAAATCTATGTTACTTAAATTACTTTACATACAAGACGAGCTTCTATTTGACATTATAAACTTGATGTAGCTCAAGTTATGCTTAAAACACTCATGCAATAGAAATTACATTTCTAGCTGCATGAAGTACTACGTAACTTGATAATTCTGGCAGCCACTTTCAGCTACTTTGAGCTGTAAATGGCTGCATATGTATTCTAAAATGTCAGTTAAGATCACTGCCTAAAGTAGCTAAAGTTTGTAAAGGGTGCTTTACCTTTTTGTTTTTCTGCTTTCATAAGCAGCACTACTTACAAAGAGAAGAATTTGCATGCATGTAGAGTTGCCTCGATTGAAATGTTCACTTTGGGTAGATAATCATAACTGAGTTTCATAACTGAAATGTATAAAATTCGATTTCAATCTATCGTGGCTCACCTTGTTGTCTAAACTAGATTTCCATTTATGCATTGCTAACTTCTTTTTCTGTTTCAATAGGCTGCAAGAGCCATTACGAGAGTCAACATTAAATGAAAACCATTGAAAATTCAAAAAACTTTTAAGTTGACTCTATCTGTTGAAAAAGAATTATGAAGACTTTATCTCCCTGCTGTCTCTAGTGACATCTTCATAATTATGTTTTATCAATGCAAAGCTACAGTAGCATAAGCCTAAAGAACGTCATTGAAAAGTAATGGTATCAGTAACTCCCCTTACAAATTTCTGAAGGCAAGGAATATCAAACGTTAGCAGTTTTCCCTTTAAGAATTACTACAGTCTCAACGATAATATCACAGGTGTCACAAACTAAGAGTTCATCGTTTCATGATTGGCCTTGATACCACAGTAAACATGGCGAAGAATAATCTCTGTACTTGGGTTAAGCATCTACTTGACATAACATGGAGTAGATAAGGCTGTCCTTCAAAGTACGTAGAAAGCATGCTATGTATAGACCTAGCCACTCAGACTGCAACAACTGAGTCACATTGTTCCTTCAACTGTGCAAAGATGCAAACTTTTAGCTACAGTGAAAATGTTCTGTTCTTGCTGTCAACATCTCTATTCATATTTCTAAATCCTTGGGCTGAAGTGGGAAATGGCAGTTGGTTGTTAATTCAATCTTCCATCATTTGATCTCACCAAAGGGCATGAAAGACTCAATGGAGTGCTTTGCCCTCAATCCCTAATTCGAAATTAGCAGTAGCTATCCGACATTTAGCTTCCGGCACTCACATGATACACCAATCCTCATCTGTCTTTGTGTCATATGCCTGCAGTCACTGCCTTTCGGTTGCCTTGTAAAATGGACTGTTCTAAGTTTTGTTTTACAAATCGCTAGTGGTCCACATCTTTCATAGGATATACCTTTAACGTTCTTTGAACTGAGGCAACGCACTTCCAGAATAGTTGGTGGATTGAAAACATCAGTTGTTTTGAAATGTTTTTGCAAATCTATTTCAACAGTTTTTTCTTTGCAGATGTTTGTAACAAACATATGCCCAGGTAGGGACATCCCTCGTTTATGCCTTGTGACTCTGTTGAGAGAAGAAATGGAAAGAGTGTACTAAAACCAATTAATTAACTTATTGGTAGAATTTACAGCCTTAGGGTAATTCCACAGTAACGGAAGTGCATTTTGGGCAAAATCCTATTCTCTATCTTCAGTTCTTGGAAAGTCCACATAAGGCCAGTTGGGGTTGCAGTGCTCAATCGATATTTATTAGATATGGCATTACACACAACGAGAAGATGTTGTTCATTGGCTTGTAGTTGCCTAGCAAGAGCCATGCAAAAGCTGGTGAAAGACGTACACCTGGTTTACTTGGATGTGGAACTGCCCTTAGCATAAAATAGTATTGAAGTAACCCAATGATAGTTAGACTGGTGAACTATTTAATTTTCTATTTTCGAAAAGCTTAATAGCTTCATTGTGGAGGAGAATGAATGGGGAATGAAAAATAATATAAACGAACAATATTTAATGTTCTAGCGGACGGTACTAACGTTAGATCTTAAAGAAAATATTAATAGTTAAGAGAAGGAGTATTTTCTGAGGCCTTGATATGACTAATCGTGTTGTATTAAGAATTTTTATCCATCATTGAATCATGTTTGAGGTCATTGTTCGAAAACCTTTCAGATTATACTGGAGGAAAATATCGATGATGCAGCTATCTATTTACCGATCAAAAACCTAAAGGAAATGTATGTCCTCCTGGGGATAGTAGTCCACAGGACATGCTTTAAAATGCACTTATCTTGGGATTATTTGTTTAGAGTTTCTTCCTACGCCTTACTATATTACATAGAAAGAGCTCCTTCCCAAAGAATATGGATTCTAGCTCAACATGTTAATACACTCAGAATGGAAAGACTGTAGCTAAAAATTACAAGCTTGAATATAGCTGAATACGAGAGAGCCAATCAACTAGATCACATTTTTTTCACATTTTTTTTGTTTTTCTTTAATTTGCAGGCAAAATTGCACCTTTTGTAGTTTGAGAGTTATGTATGAATAGTCTTTTGGCCAAAATAAAAATGTTTTAAGAACTCTTAAGCCCTGGCGAAAGGCGAGTTTCTCTTTCAAAGGTGTGTGTCCAGAAGTCGGCTACCAGACTCTTTGAACACTTTTCTCTTCCCTACTTCGAACTCTAGGACGAATAGATGATGGTGAAAGCATATTGTCATTCTGCTCTTATTCCCACCCATGTTCGTTCTGCCTTTTCACCTGACAACCCTCTGAAAACTCTAGTGAGTGCCAATCAAGGGCGACCCTGGATTTACTTTCAAGTCATATTTGTGCTCACACGACGTTACTCCGAAGTGTTATCAACCTAGGATAAACTCACACTAGAAGGTGAGTCTGACCTTATCAACGTTCAACCTGGGTTTACTATGTTCACACGATAAGATCCAACCCAGGTTGACATGGACTAGTTTGCTTCGCGTGAAGGAGGTGTAATGCCAGTAACCAAGGCTTCTGCGTATATAGGATCAGAAATTGTTGTGTGGTCATATGCGAGAAGTCCGAAGAATCAGTCTCATTACGTAGTCATCGTAAAATCGTTAAAGGAATCTAGTTAAATGCCATGTCCAGTGCACGTCCTAGGCCTTTTGAGCTCTTTCGCTAATCGTCCGTTAAAGTAAGCTGCTTTGAAGTAGCTTTCTCGTTGAGACTTTGAAATGAATTGTCATCGGAAACGCCTAGATTTCCTTTTAAAATTTGACTGCCACTCATAGGAGAATACAATCTTTGAAGCATATTATATAGCCAAAGACAATATATTTAGAGGCTAATAGGTGCATTTATCTTTTGAGTTGTTGCTTTTAGTCTGCCAAACCTACCCATTCCGGCAATTCTTTCTTGTGATACAGCAAAGATAAAATTGAGAAATAGTTAGCCATATAAAAGCAGCAGCAAATTTTGAAAGCGTTCTGCACGAAGCATTAGCTTCTGTTAAGACCACTCTAATTGGCCTGAGATAACTAGAAATGGTGAGTAAATGCTTGAAAATCTGACTAGTTTAAATACCTCGATGTATTTAAGTGCTTCTTGAGTATACGCAATGTAAAATGGTGTAATTTAGGTGAAGGGTACTGTCACACAGAGCTTTTTAGTGAACCAAATCTTCCAGTGGATGGCTAATTGGTCTCCTCAATATTTTTGGAATTATGGCGGCATTGTGAAACTTTAAAAACAATCATTCTAAGCTTTTGGGTTACTCTGGAGAGCACAAATCTTGGCTAATTGCTTGCGAAGGATAAAAAATATCAGACTCCCGCATAAAGATTAAGTCCTGTAAGATCCTCCATCAGATATCAAATTAAAGCACCTATAGTTGCACTAAAAGTATGATAATGTATTACACTTTCATGTCACACAAAATTCTGAAGGAAATGACAGATGAAAATTGGTATTTGGCTAAAATGTGGATTACTAAAAGATAGCACTGTGTGGCAGCGTCCAAAGTGGTACTGGTCAAAGAAACTGGTATCAGATGCTTGCTTTAAGGAGTTTGGAAGCGGACACTTAATCATATTCCTTTTAAGTATGTAAGCAGCATTTGAGTGACCATTGTAGTTTGAAGATGAACTTATGTGGATACTTAGTATGCAAAGCATTTGAGTTGCAGCTAAGGAAAGTGAAATGAAACTGAAATAAGCACAAGAAGAAACATAAGGATGCCTTACATTGCGCCCAGCGAGTCTTGCTGTTCATGATTATCTTCAATCGGTTGTGCCTCACTGCATGATAGTAGTACCATGAGTAGAGACGATGCTAATAGTAGGTATCCAACGAATGCCTGCAAGTAATAGAGAATACTGGAATTACTCTTCAATTTCAGCATGCTTCAATGCAATGGAACCCGTTTTCTGTCCTTTGATGCTACACTATATCTACTATTTCAAGCCCTTGAAAGTCAATGCAGTCAACCCAAAAGCAATAAATCTTTTTCGTTCTTTTGAAAAACTATTTGCTTGGCTTTCTATATTGGACCAATTGGCTATTCCCACAAGCTGTTTATCGCTGCGATCTCGAACCTCATCAAGAGGACATTATCTGCAAAGGGACAGCCTCTTGTCTGTAATGAATGCGGGAAGCTCTCAACTTCACTTAATCTCAACAGACTCTTACACTACTGGAAATAATGAGGTAAATCTAGACATTTCCTCTTATATTTATCAACAGAACATAATGCCATAGTAACAGGCTTTATATTTCCGTCATGGCCAAAGAAATATAACCATCCTTAGTAGCAATACAACTAGTACGGTGGTCTTTGCAATTAAATTCCAAATATCAATAATAACAAAACAGTGTGGATTTATTGAAATCCTAGCACATTCACATCACAATATTTTGCTGGCTGAAATTTGTTGTTTATCCTTTATTTTTAGCGCAAGAAAATCCCAAAATAGCATCATATTGTTGGTGCAACTATGCGAAGTGGGCCAATAAGAAATCCTTTTGTAGATACACGAGCCGTAGTATGAATCCATTGATAGCAATTGAGCAAGGAATCATTGATAACTTTAAATATGGATAAGCCCAACGATGTAGATTAGATCTTTTGGACTAAGTAAACACAGCCCAAACTCTGATTTGATTTATCTGATAAGTGAATAACATTTCTGATAGGATCTGTTTTAAGTTGGCCAGCATTACCTTTGCAATGAAGATCTCTCCTACTAGCTTCGAAAACTTATTTAAATAGAATGTTATAAACTCTGCTATCATTCAGTATTTATAAAACAGACAGTTTCAGGAATCGTTCTACATAAGAGATATATAAGATTGAAAAATCCTATTTTGACTGATTTTCATCCTACTCAGTCAGGGGTGGCGCCAGAGATTGAACTCTGGGGAGAACTCTAGTGCTGCAAAAGTGCCTACAGTGAGTGGTGTCAAAGAATTTTAACGGACAACACCTATCGCATTCGCTAAAAAACTAAAAAAATGGTCATGGATATCATGAAAGTGCCGACTGTCACAAACTTTACTGAAAGCCTGTCATAGGCAAAGACGTAGCGACCAGGGAGTGTGGGGGTGTAAACCTTGAGAAAATTCAGGTAAAATTAGATCATTGCATCATCCATATCAGGTAGTTTTTGAAGAGTTAATGGCTCCGCAATACTGATACAACAGTTGAAACAACTTGCAGTTAAAGGAAGAATTTACTGTATTTGCAAAAGCCAATCTGAAAATAGCGTTTTCGAGCCTTCTGAAAACCTCAATTTTGAAAAATTTTCTCCGGGCCCAACCATGGTGGGCCTATAGTACACTCCGGATACGAAAGAATATCTAATACACATTCCGCATATTCTATGTAAAAGGTGAGTAACATTGATCTCTTGTGAAATACTGCATTTGCAAAAACCAACTTCAAAATAGCGTTTTCCAGCCGTCTGAGAACTTCTATTTTGAAAATTTCTCCCGGCCCAACCATGGTGGGCCCTATATGAGATACTGGATGTCTAGCACGTTGAAAGTTTTCGATAGCCATGCTTAGCCGTCCTGCCCCTATCACTTATAAATAGCCAATGAACATTGCTTTAAGACATTGGAATACATAGTGATCGCTGACAACAGTACAGATTATCAACCTGTAAATTCAAGTAAATTCAGGCCTACACCCCCAACTAAAGGGCTCTCGCGACGTCCCTGGTCTTAGGTAATACTTCTCAAAGGAATCTACCACTTTCAACCACAGTTTGTGCTCTAGAAAAGATAATGATCTTATTTCAAACTTTAAGTTATCGACCTTTTTTAAATCATGCCCACTCTCTGCTCTTCAAATTTCATAATTTTCCGGTTCATTCCACTACGATATGATGTTCCCAAAGTATAAGGTCTGTCGTGCCAAAAACCTTAAGTCATTGTGATTATTGAATCCAAAAACTCGAAGGACTCTTTCCTGCCCTTGCTTGCAGCTTCGTTGAAGCCTAAGACCTAACTGCAAGTCTGATGAAGTGTTATTTATTTTGTTTTCTTGCTAATGAATATCCTCATAAAAATCCATCCGTTTTAATACAGTTTGTATGAATGGTTTCCAAAACAGCACTCACTTATTTTGATAGGCAATGATACATAATCTTGTTTACTGGAATCAGCCATCTTATCGCGCATGTTTTTATCTAAAAGGCATTGTTAAACTACTGATTTGTTGCTGAAAATATAGTTTAAAGTATTCTCCGCCTTGCTGAAAATAGACGCAAGATCTGAGCAACCTGCAGAGCACAGATGACGCCTAAAACTATCATCTAAAAATAATATCTAGAACTAGTATCTAAAAATAGCTATTAAAAAAGGCATCTGAAAAGAGAATCTAGATTTGCCGTTTCTTGATTGTTTTGTCTTTTCCAATATTCAACTCGAAAATTTTCTCTGACTTTTTGGCTTAGTACACTGCTTTTTGTCGTGAATCTCCAACTCAAGTAGATAATTATGCTGTGATATAAGCTAGAAATAATGAAACAACATCTAAAGTTAAACGATCCCCAAACATGACCTCCTAGTAGACCAGTTTTTATATTTTATTTTTCTTTGGAAGTAAACTCTTTTTGTTTTATGTACACACTATTTTTTGCAAGAATACCTGACTTTTTTCCGAGCCTCAATATTCCTAAACTTTTCTGATTTTGAGCCTAGAATTATTCTTAAATTATTCTTCAATGCCAAAGGGGTAACCTTGTCTGAAAATTTAAGGAATACATTCAGATTTTTGTTGATGTTTTACTACATTATAAAACTAAGTAAAAGTTCATATTTTGTATCAATACTGCAAAGTACATCTTAGCGCAATATTATAAATAGGACACAGAAAAGTTCTTAGGTCTTGATGGAGCTTGAGCCTCGCATTATTCTTAAATTATTCTTTAATTTAAGTGATTTTTGAGTCTCAGTATTCTTATAAACTTTATTCCTCCAAAAAAGGAGCGTATTACTGAAGGTGTATCATGATATTTGAATATGATTAGCTCAATCAGCAAGCTGCAAGAAGAGTTTGTATAGTTTAAGTTAAATCACATCCTGGTTATACCTTTGGATATAGTTTTAAAGTGGTAAAAAGTGGCAAAAATCGTCTGCAGTTAGGACGTTGAAGAAATAAAAAACATATTAATATATCTAATAAATATCTCTAGCATATTATGGTTTGCTAGATTGTGCTAAAAATCAGAAGAAGACATGCACTTTACAGTCTTTCTTTACTAGTGTATTCAGGGAATAGCAATTCTTTTTTTATAAATATCTCTATTGCCAGAATATTTAAAATGAGCTATAAATATATTTTTTGAAGAGCTCAGCTGGGGAAAGACAGTGCTTTCTATGACAACCATGGAATCAAAAGGAGAATGAATTGAAGAAAGTTTAATGAATGGAGAAAGCAAATAAATAATTAATAGCTTTCCTCCTTATAGCTAATGATAATCAATTGCTTTGCTTACTAGGAAGTATGAAGACCGGCTTTGTATAAATGATGCATCTTCTTAGAAGATCGACATAGTTATAGGTGGCAGTGAGCTATTTGCAAAACGGTAATTACCTGACAAATCAAACCAGAGGGCATTATGTTCTTCAAGCTTAGTCAGAGTTAAATGTAATATGAGACAAGCCGTAAGATAGTGCTAAAAAAGAGCCTCATCTCAGCTAGGCTGTTGATATGACTTTCTCATGAACCTTAGTGAGAATTTCAGCAGATCTCAAATATGTATTGTGCCAAATACATTTTGAATTCCAAAGGCCAATAATTAATACCCTGAACTTGAATAAAGATTTGCGAATTAACAACTCCATTAAATTGTAAATTTTGTGCATTTTGTTCACTCATTGGACAGTCGAATCATCAATAATACACTGCCACTTCTGTTGCCTTCTATTGCAAATCAAATGCGATTATTTACATGAAGAATCTAAGAAATAGCTAGAACTGGTATAAACCTATTGCCTATCCCAGAAACAACATTTCTAAAACCATGTCTAAGTCAACTGCATTTCTTTTCATGTTACAAGCCATAATTCTTAATGAACAACACTTCCAAGTAATACGAGATCCTTTTGCTATGACTAACTTTCTTGTGAACCTGGACAAGTGCCTTTCAATATCTCTTAGCGAGATTAATGATCTATACTAAAAATAAGAATTTTCAAAGATAATTTGAAAGGAAGCTTAACATTGAGTTGGGGCACTTGACCTTCTTAGCAGTCCTTAATCTCGCTGGTAAATTGTAGTAAATTAAATAGGATATTGTAAGACTGCTAGAAACAATTGAGTGTTCGATACTGAGATAGTAGCATATGTTTAATCAACAGAAATCATGAAGGAAGAAATAGGCACTTCTGCAGTACATTACAGGATGAGACAGTAAATATACCTCTACAATAAGTAAGCAAGCAGATAAAGATATCATCTATGATTTCTTACACTTCTTAAGGGCAGAAGCACAGGCTAATAATACTGTGAAAAGTTCATCGGTGAAAAGTGACGAATTTTCTCCTGTTTGGCGAAACGCTTAACCGATGACCTTTTCTCCATTTCTAGAAATTTCAGTTTTTAACGGTTTTCACTGACTTTAGGCCACTTACTAAAGCCTGGTTTCCATATAACTTTCTAATGTTGGCTATCTACCAGCTACATTGCAACTGAAACATGTTTCCATACACTTTTCACTCACTGGCGACCCACCGGCGATGGGCTCTCTTTCGTAGAGAATTCAAGAGTGAAATTGAAATGAAAGTAACTCTTTGTAGCATTGAACTCAATTAAATCAAACTGCCGACGACCCATCGGTGACTCACCGCAGTCATGTTTCCATATAAATTTCTCCCACCGCAATGGAAAAAAGTTGAACAAGTTTCAAGGTTTCATGCACGATTTTACTCCTTGAAAGGGTTTTCCACGCGCTCCAGCACACGGACATCAATAACAAAAAAGAAAACTTGGCAGAACTATGCAGTTATGATAGTGAACTAAGGCTCCATTTACACTATACCAGTTGCTATTGTCGAGATAGGATAGGGCGAGCGTTTATACTATACCGGATAGCGTCACAGCAATACAGCGTGGCATGTATATTACCTACAGACCGAAATGACTTTCCCTCCCATTTGAGGAGCGTCTCGTACCGAATAGCTTTGGCATGATGTAAACAGTATCCCCTATCCATAGAGAACTCGCGGCGCGACGATAGCTATCCGGTATAGCAAAAACGGGGCCAAAGGTATACCAATGAGGCTGAAGAGCAGAATGAGGAAATTGAAAAGGCTGAAGAAATAGAAAGCGAGGAAGTTAAAGAAGACGAGAAGACATAATATTATAGATAATGATTTTGACATTCACGTGGGCATTGCTGCAGAGAAAAAGAAAAATGACTAAATGAGAAAACTGCACCAGATTTTCTTTTTTCTTTTTATTCATTTTGTGATGAATCTAAAATTTCAAAGTCGACTAAATGTTTTTGTTGATGAAAAGTGATTAATTGTCTCTGTTCGATGAAACTTCTGACTGACGAAATATTTTAACCGACGAAACATTACCCCGACCAACTTGTCACTGATAAGGTATATAGAAGCCATGCGACAGGGAGAGGAATACAACGTCATAAGAATTCCCAAGTTATTTACAACAAAAATCTTTACTCTAGATAAAATTACTACGAATAGTACCTTTGATAAAGTATTGGACTTCCAATAACAATAACTCTTGATTCCCTTCCCATTGCTAATAAACTTTGTAACCATTGAAGATTTCAACCATAAAATCTAAGCTATTTCGATGCTTCAGATGTAGAAAGAACTTGAGCTACATGGTACTGTTTGTTGCTTCATTGGTTGCCCTACATTGCTGTTATATATATATATATATATATATATATATATATATATATATATATATATATATATATATATATATATATATTTTGTTTATATATATATATTATATATATATATATGTGTATGTATATATACATGTATGTATGCATACATTTGTATAGCATATCAACACTCATATTGCCGAATGGAGTAGTAATATATTAAATTGTCAAATGTCAAGTGTCAAAATATAGGAAGTGATCTAATTTAGAAAAGTTCAAGGAGCTTAATCTCTACTATGTTTGGTATGCTAAAAGTGATCTATATATTATGACTAAAATGATGACTTTGATGATGACTATGTTGGTGTTGATGATGACGGTGTTGATGAAGATGATGTGGTAATGATGATGATGCTGATTAATACTGTTATTTTGATAGTTGTGATGACGTCAAGAATTATGGTGCTTATAGAAAAATTCAAATACCTGTTTATGACTATTTGTTTACACTATTCTGAGGAGATTGTGTGAAAGCAACTTAAAGAATGACATAGTGACGTCAAACATGTGCGTCAAGCTAAAGCTTAAGTACTTTGCCGTTGATTGTGCATGAGGAAGCCATCTGCATTCATCGGGCTTCATCATAAATCTTGATAGACAATTTCCTGGATTTCTTAGCTCCAGCAGAATGCAGCCCTCAACAAAACTTGTAGCAAACGAAGGGGCCATAATGATCTATGTTTTATTTATGGACAAAGCTCTAGACTTTAATTTCTTGGAATTATCTTTCTACTTCCTCATACATGACTTCTTATAGATGAAAACGGGTTCCGCAAGCCATCTCTTTTCTATCACTTTTCTTTAGCGTTTGCCTGACGGATTTTGCTAGTATATCAGAATTGAAACTTTTCACCCGTTTATCTTAACCAAGGACGCTGTTTGAGCGTAGGAAACTTTGATTTAACCAAACAAAAATGCATCTCTTTAACTACAATACGAGATGCTTATCGAACATAAACAATCTTTGTAAGTTAAAAAGGATCCAATTGTCTGATCTGCCTTTCTTCAGCCTACGCAAAAGTAATTCTACATTGCAATGCCTGGGATTTTGCTTACCTCTAGATATGAAGAGATTAAGAGAGAAACGTATTTGAGGAACTTTGTCACACCACAGGAGGTCAATAGTGCTGAATCACGCAAAGCAGCGAGCAACGAACAAAAGAAATTCCGAATTCACGCCTATACGCCCCAAACTGTCCATTTTCTTTCTGACCAATTGGTTAGAAATGCAAAAAGTACCAGTTGTCTCTACTCCTACAATTTCGGCTACCCGTGAGATTACCGGTTTCAAGTTTCTTTTGTTGTTGGGATAATGTCTAATAGCCTTCTAAAAGTTCACCCATAATAGAGATAAAATGTTTTGGTAATAAGGAAAATTATCCCTGTCAACATGTATTTATTTCTAAACAAACATCAACATCTTTTCATCTCGAGAGATTTTAATGGCTAAGTATGGAAGAAGGAGCGATTATCTTATTTCATGGGTGGTATTGGCATAATTTTCTCAATACCAGTGATGAATCTCACAATTCATTTTCAGAAGCACACAAATTTACATTCAAGTAATATCTTAATGTCATCTCTGTGATTATTTTACCTCAGTTAAAATTAAATGCTGATACTTGCTTTTCCCTTGAACATGACAGTAAAATGTTACTGCTAGCTTAATGCTTATTGTATAAAATTAGCTACTTACTCTTCTCATTTTGCAATTTGTAAAGCTGCTACAATTTCCCAGGAGCTACTTGCAAGTCCTCTGTCACTTCAGCACTTTCCAGCCTATTAATCACTAACTGACGTAGAGATAGCTTATGTATAGATGCCATTATGAATGAAATATCCCATATAGGGCATATACAATGAATTTATTATGATTTCTAAAAAGAAGTTGGTCCCATGTCAAGCTATTGATGCTTATCACTGAAGGAAATGAATAAGGATATTCCTACTATACTCAGAACAACGTGGAAGCTGCATGCCGGCCCTCATAGTAAGGAAAACCAAAGACAAATTCTTTTTTGAATGCAGATAGCAATATAACACCGAGTGGCTTTATTGTCTGCAATTATCACCAATCAAATATTCATATGTTTATCTAACCTCTTACTGCGTATAATGAAAAATCTATCCCAGGCTCTTCAGGGCAATAACGAGCAAGATCTTTGTAATTTGCATTTTCCAACATGCATATCATGTAGAGAGCATACCATATATAGAAATTTTCAAAAGGCAGTAGGGTGGTCTACTGTCAATTTACATTCAAGGGGGCCCTGCTGCAATACGACAGGTTATGATATTGCACTTAGAGTACCTGCTTGTGAGATCATCAGCTATGCAGCTTACTAACAAAATACCAAGTCAGGAACCAAGACTAAGTTGGTGATTATCTTTATTGCTCATATGCACAACAGAAAGTGCATACACATTCCTTTTTATAAGAAAAAAGTTTATAAGAAAATGAGGCTCAAATGGTCAAAGTCTTAAGAAAATCTTAAGAAAGTCACGGGGCCCAATTTGCACAATTTAGTGTTTTGATTGGCCAAAATTCGATATTTCGTCGTGATTGCATTCAAAATGTTAAAGATAGAACTTACATTCAAGTATACAACATTAATAACGAAATTGCAAACCTTTTTGGCCAGTTTATTTTTTAGTAAAAGTTAAGAAAAATTTATGAAAGTCTCAGGCTCAATTTTGGGAACAGTTAAGAATATTGAGCCTTAGGCAAAATTACGGTTTTCATATTAAAAATATGTGTAATGCAAAAGTGCCACAGGGAGAATGGAACTACAAAACTACCCTATGAACTTGAAATCAGTTCTAAAATGGGTGATAGGCGAAACAGAGTTAGGAAGTTGGTGATTCGGGTTGCTTTCTACTTTCATACTTGTTTGTAATTATCTTTATACCGTATTTTTTCGAATGGAATCCGCCCTCGAATAAAACCACCGCTTTTGAAGAAACAATATTAAAAGCCGCCCTCAAATAGAAGCCGCATTTAGGAACAATAATGGCATAGCCGCCCTCAACAGTTTCTTAACATTTTCTTTTGCTAGTTTCCGCCATTGCGACAACACCAAAAAGTTTCAAAAAACTACCAAATTTCAATTTCAAATATTATACGCAGTTTTAAGCAAGTTAGAATGCAATGTAGTGGGTTAACGAATGCACTGCAATGGCTGAAAAATGAATTAAAGCCGCGCTCAAATAGAAGCCGCACATCCACAAAATATGCCAATAGAAGCCGCGGCTTCTATTCGAGAAAATACGGTATGCTCATGAAACAAATAGAACAAAAATTACAAAATACAAAGGTACTGCAGGGAGAATGGAACTACAAAACAACCCTATTAGCTTGAAGTCAGTTCCAAAATGGTTGATAGCCGAAACAGAGTAAGGAAGTTGATGATTCGAGTTTCTTTCTATTTCCATACTTTATTGAATCAAACTCAAACCATCTACTCTTTGGCGCCAAATAGAAGGGGGTATAATAAGGAGGGGGCTATTATTTGTGCTAAAAATGCATAAATTGGGGGTTTGTTAATAGTTCGGGGGCCAATGTTCAATAGATAGTATGGGGACCTAAAGATTTCAAAACTATTGCAATTAGCTATTAACAGTATTTAAGAAAGTATATAGCATCCTTTCCAAAACTTTGAAATCTATAGGTTAGTAGAAGGAAAGGATGGATTTTTCAACATTGCTTAGTTGGGGGGAGGGTACTTAATAAATGGAAGTGGGTGGTAAAATTTTCAAAAATCTACAATCAAGCCCCCCAACTATCCGGTACCAAAGAGTACTTGCTTTTTGGATAGAGTACCATTTTTGGAAGGGCACTATTTATTTGTGTTCTACAGTATCTTTCGATCAGGGCACAGTGAGAGGTACTCTCAGGTACCTAAAAAACGTTCCCCCCCCGGCTTGTTAATTCTCCAATTTTTCCCGACCTTCTAGATCTTATTAGGGTCCCCTTTCTATTGATTGAAAAGAGAATGACGTGCTTTATAAATTCTGCACCTGGATCCCTTCTATTTTAGTACTATTCACACCCACCTTTCAAGGGAAAATAGCGTGCTTCTGTATGTATTTTAGTTTCATGCTTTACGATAACCTGCCTTTGTTCTTTCCGTCGCTTTATAATCATTTAAAGCCATTTCTCAAAATCCAACCCCCCCCCAATTTATTTTCAGACCTTTCTGTTTATTATGACCACCCTGTTCATTTGGCACTTGAGAGCACGATGTTTGGGGGCTGAAATCAGAAATTTCATGACAGTTTGGCAGTACAACCTTTCAAAATGACAGTAGTGACTACTTTTAGTGCTTATTCAGTGTTAGAAATTCTTGCAAAATTCTTAAACTTCCGACAGTGTTACGGCATGTAAGGGTTGTAGCCCCCTGCCCCCAGCCACTGTTGTTTTACATTGGAAGACTTACTTCCTTTGCTTCATTAAAACATCCAAAAATTTTGAAAATGTAGATAGCTAGACGAAGCACCAATATTAAAAACATCATATATAGAAGGCTGTACCTTTTAGTGCCTTCTTCAATACATATCGAATTTCTTTAATTTTCACGTTTGGCTTCCTACGTAAACATCAGGGATACCAAACATCCATGTGATAAGAACATGCAATAGATGAAGAGACATCAGATATTGCAAATAGATGAAAATGCATGGAATATTGCTTATCTGTATTGCTAGCTTTGAGACTGCTGAATTTAACTTACGTCATATAGTATGCACCCTTGGGAGCCGTTTGGAAACAGGTAGGAACATGGATATTATCATAATCAGAGCAAATGTATGAAATTTCGATGTAGGTGCAAGAAGCAAGCAGAAATGACGTCATGCTCCAGGTACAAGGATCTTTTAACTACATATCCCACCATTACAGCCAATGTTTCTCTCTTAATCGTATTGCAGGCATTGCACGACCCTATTAAAAATAATACAACAATTGAACTGGGATCTCTATTGGTAAATGCTTATCCTATTTTAGAGTTATCTAGGCCACACTTTGTCGTCTTGGAAATCTCGAGTGCGGTATAGCAAAAAAATTAAAAGCGTAGTCAACTTTCTCACTTTTATATCGTTCTTATTTTGTAGAAGTCTTATTTGCTCCTTGGTTTGTATATGCTCTATGTAAACTTCGAGAACAGTACAACATATATGGCAATATGGCGTCAATTACAGGCTCCACATGAAATTTCGGATTGTTCAAAGGGCGTTGTCACAATAAATGCTCCTGTAGGGGGTGGTCAAGCATTATTTTAGCATAGTGCGGTCTTGGAATATCTCCTTAAAACAGGCCCTGGATACTCATTTATTGGGAAGACAGTTGCTCAAATCTGTGAGTGTTAAGCCCTAACCATCAGAGACTTGAGCAACCGTACTCCCAATAAATAGGTAATCCCTTACTTGCAAGGAATCTGTTTCAGCTTCTTAATGTTCAAATTTCTTTAGGAAGGGTACTCCTTAAGCAGAAAAGCTTGCCTTCAAAGGGACCTCTGGTAGCATTACAGTTTATCAAGGTGTAGTCAAAAGCTTGCTGTGAATATACTATGAACTAGGTGCAAAAAAAGTACTATAGTTGTCCAAAAGAGAAGTGAAAAATTAAGTATGAGCATGTTTCATGCTTGAAAATTCCTTTCTGACCTCTATAGCACTTTGAATAACTATAGATAAATACAAGCAAGATTAATTAGCTGGCATGAAGCACAGAAATCGTTAAATGTTGTGTGTAACAGTGCTTAATGCAGTTGTTTCTGTTTACTGGGTGTAAAGGCAGTTTCCAGGTGCGTGTATATCTAAAAGAAGTAGTTTTAACCAGTTGTGACGCTTTCTATTGGTTGCACGAAATATATGAGAAGCATTTTGGGACTAGTCGGCTCAAACTCTTGAAGACCATTGTTTTGGGTTTCACATCGGTTATTCCATTTACAGTCTTTCATCCAAGCCTTTGATGAGTGCTTTGCTGGAAGTTTCGAGGTTATTGTTGGTTACAGTACCAGCAGCACTGTTTAGAAGTTTTTGCAAACACTTAAGTTCAGTTGTACAAACCACCATGGCCTAGCATCAGCAATAGCGCTCAACAGTGTTGGTGTAAAGGCTGGTTAACACTGTTTTAAGAGGCCAAGTCCCCTAGAAACCTTTGAAGACAGTCTTTTCCTGATGTCTGCACCCCTGGGCTTTTGACATTGTCAACAACCTCAAGCTCTGTAATATGAATTTTTCAGTTCCCTTATCGAATGAATTGCTCAATATATGATGTTCAAGTTATGCTGTTAAAGCGATAATGTTAAAGTTAGGGATCATCCGTAAAGGATGTCCGCACATTTTTGCTAGTTTTCAACCCCCTCCCTCCCCTTGTTCATGCCTATCAATTTTTTGTTTTTCAACCTCTCCCTCCCCTAAGGATGGCCCCTTATGATGTTGAAGTTTTGTTTCCATGTTAGGCAGAACCGCAGCACAAAGATGAAAGAGCCGCATGCGGCTCCAGAGACGTAGGCTACCGCCCCCAGGCTCAGCACGATAAATCTGCTATTCCGATAATTCATTAGTTGGAAAGAAAAAAATCTTAGCTGTAGAAAAGTTTTGATTACAAATTCGCACGATATCTTGCAACCTGCCAGTGAAAGTGCCTTGATTCTATTTCTTTCTATAATTCACGGGGAGATAAAGCCACAACAAAATAATCATCTTGTTCAGATATTGACAATACTTCATTTACGCCCAGGTCAGTACGATAAATGCTTGTTGCATAACAACTCATGTTATATAAGAAATGAATAAACAGAGCTTGTTGTAACTCCACAGTTTCTTTAGCAATTGGATGTTATGCTGTAGGTTTTGCCTTACAACCAGGCTTTTAAGGCAACAGGAATTACAACAGCACGTAAGCTAGTAGTATGATAAAGATTTCCGAAGACCAATCAATGTTAAATTCTTAGAGTGTGCGAAAGGAAAAGTGATGGACAATAACTTACAGCAGGCAGTATAACTGGGAATAGAAGTGGCATGTCACGGTGCTGTTTGAAGGGTTGGACGGAAACGAATTCCCATCAGGAGGGGATTTTTAGACTGTGAAGAGTATTTGAAGTGTATAAGGGCTCTCCTTTTGATATATCTGTTTTACCAGAAGTCCAGCGAAATATGTGCTGCAAATATTACATAAAGTACTCTGAGCAATTTGTAATAACATTATTGAAAAATCTTCAAGTTTTTGGCCTAACCCTATGCCTGGCTATGCAATTGATTGCTTTCAGCTTCTAAAAAGTCTTTATTGCAGAGCGGGTAGCACTTACAGTAGTTCAAATTATTTAGCAAAGAGAATGGAACATGTCTATACATATTAAAATTCCGATTACACGTATAAAATGCGAGACCATATGATGTTTAGATGTAAATATAAGTCGTTGCAACATGAGATAAGGTTTAACAAGAGGGCACATTATGGGTATGGAATGCAAAACTAGCAGTAGCTTTCCATTAGATCTTAATGGTTAAAAGTGACTTGCTCTGAACCTCCGAAATTCCGTTGTCCGATTTCTGAATGATTTTTGTTCGAGTCTTGAATCGGCCCAAATAAATTTTGCTAACTCCAATGCATACCAATTTCATTCCAATGCAATAAGCTTTCGAAACTATGCTAGTGTTAGCACTACATTTTTTATAAGACGCCGCTTTATAATCAAGGTAGTACTAGATAGTAAAAAATTTAAGAAACATTTAGAACTACAAGGAAAGAGCTAAGAAACTTTAGACAAATAACACATTGAAATCGTTACCTGGCCCAACGTAAAGCTGCACCAAAACTTTGTGAATATGACATTGCCTTAGAATTTAACTCGCACTAGCGCAATTTGTTTGTTATAGGACAAATAATTTGCTACATTCACCTTCTGGGTAAGCTTCAACAGCAATTTAGTTCGCTAAATTAAGAAACTTTTAAGATAGTTTAAGAGCTGACCTGTGGCCTAAAATTAAGAAACTTTTAGTACTAGACCATGATCTAGGGTTCTTATTTAAAAAAACATATATGCGCTATAACTTGCTTTATTGCTTGACAGCCAAAGACTTTTTGGGTGGATATAATCGCTCAATGTCATGAAAAATATCCAAGTGGGTCAAAATAACAAGTTACAGTCTTTTGCAAACAAAAATCGTACAAATTAATGAGTGGCAGCAAGTCAACATACTCTTGTTTTAGACAAATTGATATTGTAAAGGTTCTCAGCAAAGTACTAAGATTTCTTAATTTTTTGACCGGCCTAGTACTCAATTCCTGTAATCCAGTTCGTTTATAGAACATAATAAGTGAAAATGAAAGCTATCCATGTTAGTGGATTGGACTATGTCGAATTTGAGTCCCTTTTTCACTTTCCTTGGTAAACATGATGATGTTAGCTAACTAAGCTTTTTATGACAACAGTAGCAGGAGTGATTTCTAGGGGGCCCACGGGGCGGAACCCCTTTGTTCAAATTCTTGTTCATTTTAGGGGGCTAACCCCCCTACTTTTTTATATTAATCTTGCTTTTCAAAGTACATAAACGTTACTTCCGATTGTTTTATACTGTATGTCTATGATGAATTTCCTTACTGCTACATGCTTATTGATACCGTTCTAGATGTTGGCTATATTGTATCATTATTAGACTAAGTTATCATGCCTCTATCTTTACAATACGGGCGTGGCTATAAATAGGCCACACACATTTTATGACATTGCACCTAGGGCCCCTTGCTAAAATTTTTAGAAATCACCCCTTACCAGTAGTTATGTTATAAATGACAGCTTGATTTTGTGCCGCGAAAGGCATCTCATCCAAATCACACCGTAAATAAACCTGAGGAATTTTACAGTTCTCCCCACAATTAAAAAATCCTTGCAAGTACTCTTTGTGACCGAAAGTTTATTAAAAACCAAGAGAAAAAGAAAATTGTGTTTTAAGACTATTTGCTTTGCATGCAAATAGACGACAACTAATTCTTACCTACGCTCGAGCTTCGAGTAATCGGGGTGGGTGGAAGATTTCCATGTGATTAATAAATGCGGTGGGTGGAATAAACGAGGTGGGCACAATTTTGCACTATGTAAATACACGGGAAGGGTTAGAATTTTCATTTCGCTTATTATTTCAAAGCATCAGAAAAGCAAGCCACAAAAGATACTGGTAGTTGAATACCTACTCTGTAATTAATCATTTATTGAAAGCTCAATGGAATGTACTAATTCTGATAGTGGATACATGTTGTTTTGCATTTAGGCACATATTAAACTGCAAGAAGGAACTTTCTCCTGTTGAAGTTCTGGTTGAGGTGGGTGGAAAATCTTTCAAACTGAAATCAACGGGGTGGGTGTAATAAATTTGTTTTGGGTGGAATTTTTCTCCGAAATCAATGATCCTCCTACCTCCACTATTCGAAACTGTAGATTACAAAATCGACATTTTTCTATATTCATACATTAGGGCATTGAGTGTCATCAGCCATCAAAGGTTGGTTCTGCTACTTTCCTTAGCTCATGCGTGGAGAAGCCTTCTTCCTCTACAGGAAATCTTTTTCCCTCAATAGTATGGAAGCCAAAAGAAATCAATAAAAATATACGAACTGAGTTTAGTTTGCAAACACTGCTCAAAGTGAATATCACAAAACTGCAGAACTTAAGACAGCGTTCATATCACAAGTGATATCAACTTAGCTATCCACCACCTTAGGATTGCATTTTTATCCGATTCTGCCAGCCTGTATTAAAGTGGTGCAGTGATTACTGCACTCTGTTTGTAACACACGACAGATTTAACAGTTTAGGAAGTGATCGTTTATTATGTCTCATGGAGGGGCGGTGTTTTTATGGGGCTAAAACGTTAAGATTCCTCTTTCAGAGGAGGGTATATTTTTCACATTTGTTTTTAGTGGGGCTTATGAATTACTTCCCACATCACTCACAGAACACAGCATTTATAGCGGAGAAGAATAAATCATGGACTACCTTTAAATTGTTACTGATTTACCTGTCTTCACTAGCTACCAGGAAATATTAATATTCCAAGATGAGAGAGATAGGGGGTATAAGTTCCATCATGGGGGTACAAGTTTTAGACATAATTCAATCTGAAGGGAAGGTACGTTTCAGAGCAGACACATCTGCTCAGAAAACAACATCCCTCCATGAGATATAACAAACGCTCAGTTCCTAATATCACTAATAGAATGGGGTAGCATGCTACTTGGGTAATAAGGAAATCTAGTTCATGATTGAAATATATTCGAGCACCTTCGAAAGCGGAATATCTGTAGTATCTTAGTATCTCCCAGTCAAAAAAGGAGGAAATTAACAAGCGCATGGTAAAAAAAATACTATCGAACTATCGGGTACTAGAAGAAAGGTTGGAAAGCACTTGAATATTGATTAGTGAGAAGTCAGAAAATTTTGAATAAGCTACCTGTGTTGATACAGTTTGGACTAGATTAAAATAATATAATAAGCGGTAGTATTAATAAAATCCAGGGCAGGGGCGTCTTGGCTAGATGGGGCAGGGGGCCATGGCCCCTCCAATTTTTTCGATATCGTCGGATTTTCGGAAATTCTAATGCTTCATCAGAAAATTTTTGGACTCTTGCTGCTAGTAAAGACAAAGGTTTCGACTTTTATCGGAAAATCATTGAACTTGGCCCCCGTACTCTACAGGTGCCACGACGCCCCTGGTCTAGGGGTGGCGAAAGAGCCCAAAAAATTAGCAAGCCCCTCCAGTTGGGCTGCCTAGACTACAGAGATACCATCTCTCGAAAAATTCCTTCTTGCAGCCCATGGGAGTGGCTGGGGGTGATCTTGAAACAAACATTGCACTAAAGGATAAACAATCGTGTCATTAGGAATTTCAATAGAGATCTTAGTTGGAACAATATATGGCTACGCGTGTTTTGCGTTCCAACGTTGCTCATAATCTTTTACCCATGCAATTTCAAAATATATACGTATTATGGAATATCCATTTCTCTTTGTTTAGAGTCATTATATCCAATATAGTCCTCATTGATTTTGAATAAGGATTACACGAATTTCTATACCATATCTTAATCAAATTGTCTATAGAATGTTGGAACTAAACCCTATTTAAAAACACACGTCTGTACATTGTAATCTGACATTTCTATCTAGAAAGCCGATAACAAAGTACTTGCAAGTAGGATTGCACAAAGGCAATTCAGCCTGTTCCACGCAATACCTTCCTAGCATTTATTTCGACTGGAAATGAAATATAGGAAAAGCAGGCTAGAATCATATCATACAGTGTGCTTGGTAAAATGAACTGCTCAACATAAATGGAACTCGCTTCACTCACTTACCATCGTAGAATGCGTCAAATAATGAATTCAACAGTGATTGACCATTGTAACCACAAATTTGTTGAAGCTCATCAAAGCAGATCCCAGGAAGACCTTATATTTATAGCACAGAGCACTTGAAATTCCAACAGAAGCAAATGAGAAAGAGGCTAATTGTCATAGTGCTTTTCTTTCTTTACTTTTCCTATTTTTGAAGTGGTATCGCCATGAGATATTGCCTGAGTGCCTGAGCCTCTGAAATATTGACATAAGATAGAAAAACAGAGCAATTACTGGCTACAGGAACTAACAGTAAAATGGCTGATGATTATCCCGCCTTTTTTCTTTTACGCTACTATCCTCTTAATTTATTGATCTTGCCGCTTTTACTCTCCAATTTTTCATGAACATTCTTAACTTATTGAATTTTTGTCTTGCTTATTGGCTGTTCATTTTTCTTGCAAAGGGCAAGACACTTCCGTTCTATAGATTTGTGCCTTCACAAGCCCATCCCTTTTGCCATTATTAGAGGCTATAGCATGCATTTATGCCTGGGGAAAGAGCTATAGCACCCAATATTCTGTACAGGTAGTCATATTACGTTCAATTGACTTAGATTAATGCAATTCAAGGAATAGTAATGGAGAGTTCTTCTGGCTCTTTGTACTTAGGCCAGGCATAGAAAACAGCGGGTAGAATACTATCGCAAAGAAACCCACAGTGTGGGTTACGGCCCTAGATGATGTAAAAAGAGAGCAATGTTTTCTACATTTCGGGTTTACATTGTATTTAGGGGCGTGCAGAAGTAGGGAATGTGGGAGCATAGCGCCCCACTTTTTTCGGAAGCAGTCGGTAATCATTTGGCTCGGTGGTAAAAGCCAGCGTTGTGATCATCGCTTGTCGGTGATTCTGGAAAGTTAGTGGCCTGTCAGTAAATATCTTCTATTGTACCCCTACTCAAAGTCCTTTGCCACGTCACTGATTATATCTTATATTCTGATACGATTCGAAGGCCGGGTATCATACCAAAAAACCAATTTTCAGTGCATTACTAGCCCATGTTTGTCACCAAGGCATGAATGCAAAAAGGCCTTTAAGCAGACTTCAACCTCATCCTACAATATTTGTACCATTAATTACCTGCCATCTACCAAATCACATATCCAATTAGCTTGCAATTAGAGTTCCTGTTCCTTATCTCAGCATTAGTGCTTATCAATCACATGGACAGCATTCATTGTTCCCTACGGCAGTATAGAACCCTTCGTTTGTTATTAATTCAAAAATGTGAAATGACAAAAGTACACTCCTTTCCACTGTATGGTACTCTTGCTTGGAAAATCTGCAGTGGCTTAGGCAGGATTGCATCCTTGGAGGGGGCAAAATAGGGTGTGCACAGGATGGAGTGGGCAAAAAGGGCGCGGACAATGAGGCAGCTAAGTGGTAGGGGACATAGCCCCCTGCTATGGCCAGCTTTGAAGTATCATCGACATGGAGAAAGTAAAGAATGACGGGCACCCCTTAAATATTAGGGAAATGCCTTTTGGGTATAAAGTTGTGCCTTTTTCCAGATCAGTCGGACTTGCTATTATAAAGCTACCTTCCAATGTGTTGATTTTCTTGCAGATTTAAGAGTTTCTCGGACACCACCATTTTTATCATTGGGGGCGGCTGCCCCCTTGCTCCCCTGACTGCGTCACTGAAAATAAGGCAGCTGCAATCGCAGCCCTAGTGTAGACGTCTCATATTTTTAGAAGCAGTTGTTGAGCGAATATTAGCGAGCACATAATTCAGTTTAAGCTGTATATATGCACAAAAATACACTAATACAAAAATATATTAGTAGTGCATATTGTTGGTGGATGGTTACTAGTGTTGTCACTTTCCTTCAAGTAAAATTCCCTTATATATGCACAAAAATTTCCTTAGATTGCTAAGATAATTTCTTAAATTTCCTAGATCTTGTCTTTCTGTTTCACAAAAAAAATAGTCAGAGGGCAGAAGAGAATGGAATTGTGCTTTGAAATTTGTCAAAGTTAGTCAGCAGCGACGTAAGAAACATTCAAAAAG
Organism: Cassiopea andromeda; assembly: GCA_018155075.1. Taxonomy (NCBI): domain Eukaryota; kingdom Metazoa; phylum Cnidaria; class Scyphozoa; order Rhizostomeae; family Cassiopeidae; genus Cassiopea; species Cassiopea andromeda. The sequence continues at coordinate 744,122 of WIPJ01004834.1, forward strand.
TAGAGAGTACACATCTTTAAGGGGCACCCTAGCAAACAATGCGGCAGATCTGTAAGCTAGAATGGGGTACTTTACCTAGACATATGTGAAAAGTGGTGGGGGGCATGGGAGGACATACTCCATGTGTCCTAGTACCTACGTCCGTGTTTGTAAGTATTCCAAAAAATCGACAAATGCGAAATGTGTTGTCCATGTATACTTTTGGGGCTCAAAGAGAAAATAGTCCTCTTTCAAGCATACAGACATTGTTACTTTGCATCCACTAACTTGGTAATGGTAAGAAAGCCCTGCCTACCTCGGTCAAAAGAGACGCTTGATCAAAAATTCCACTCTGAATTACGATTAGCACACATTTCGACAATTCTGCAGAGTTTCTTAGAATTTCCCTAGATTCTAAAATGCCATTGAAAAATTTTAGTAAGGTGAAAAATTCCTTAGTTAAGAAAATTTCTTTAGCAGTGAGAACACCGAGTGTTACTAACGCATTGAAAGGAGAGTGACAAGGACTATATCAAAGCAATACAAAAACAAATCATGTTGACCATTAGTACCAGCCTTAGCGGAAGAGACACAAGGAGAAAGTGTATAAAACGAGGATTTTCAAAACTCTTGCGTTACCAGCGTTTATTACAATACACGTCTGTTTTAAGTAAAAATGTTTCAATCCCAGTACTGAAACTTTTTTAGCTTTTTCACGATTCGAGTATCAGACCTTTTTAAAGGCATTGCTAGCAAAAATTTTTCAGTTCTAATATTTAGCGCATGCACATAAGTGGAAAGTGATAAAACGACACAATGATTTCTTAGAGGGCAGGCAACAAAAGATATATAACACTTTGTACACAGATGAATCGCATTTTAAACACATACACACTTAGAAACCTTCGTAGGTCTCAAAAGTCCAGTATTGAACTTTCCTAACTTTTTGAGCAGCCGGTTACTACTTTCTTGTAGAGCATTCTCTTATTGAAATAAACGTGTATTAGCTGGAAAGCTTGACATTCATGGCTATGAAGCATTGCGCTTGCAATGTTAGCACGCTTGAGCCGGGGGTTGGGGTTATCGCCCCTACTTTTACCCCAATATATGATTTCAAGATTGCGGCCTTCCTTCGAAGATGGCTGATATTTGCTACCAATGCTAACAGTACTCTCAAGCCCTTAGCGAGGCCTGTTTCAGGGTTAGCAAAATTGTCTTCGAGGACTCATATGGTACAAAATCTCGGAGCTTATTTATACTTTGTGTTATTGCAATCAAATAGATAATATTTGTGCAGGAAATTATTGAATTTTCTAGTATGTCACAAAGACTGAGATTGAGCTCAACCAAAATTTCAGGAGATCTCTTCTTAGCTACAAAGATAAAGCAACAATAAAAATTTGCGAAACATTTCCCAAGGGTGGCAAAATGCTGGCATCCTGCTGCCCAGAGGTGGCACTTGCCACCGTATGCCACCCCATGGCTACGGGCTTGAATTCTCTTACATCCAGAAATTTGGGGAAAATATTGAGATAAAGCTGAGTTGCTTTCAACGTATAATGCAATAGAAATAATGACTCCAGCTTTTTCAAAATGTAGCATTTTAGGTTGGTCCAAATATTTCATATAAAGTTTATGAATGGTGCTGGTCTGTGTTAAGTCTTAAACCTCGCTTTCTTGGCTACTTGGTGGTAAATAGATGTCATTGCTCTGAAAGATTGCCTCTTTGTCATTACATCTGATCAAGCATATGTGGTAGTCCTAGAAGTGCTCAGTGGCTTAGCTTTCGACGTTTTTTGCCTTTGCTCTCCATTTGACTACACAGACGCCAACGTCAGTTACATATACAGAGGGGCCTATTACTAACAGGTAGTACTTCCTATTGAAAAAAACTGTGTTAAGAAGCCCCTCACATAAAAAAAGATAATAAAATGAATCACATGGCCCCCAAAGCCTAGCTCTGGATCCTCCCTGGCTGCTGTTGCATGTTAAAATAATAGTTTGCAGCTCGCCTAGAGCTCCCACTCCAAAATGTGCTCCTGCATTTCTATTAAATCAGGATAGCATCTAAAACCTCAATCTATCAAATGGTGTAAATGATTTCGAATACGTCGAGTCTTGTGCTTCAGTCTGGGGTTCAGAGAATCATTAAATTTGAGATGACACCATATAGAACAAAAGTATGGCTTAGCATCCAACATTGGTACACCCTGGTGCCCAGTTGCTATGAAGTTCTGTAAAAAAGGTTTGATAATGGCTAATCTTCTGTAAGGACCACTTGATTAACCCAATTTCATTCATTTCTTGTTAATAAAAGTACATTTTGTATTGAAAAGGTTTACCCTGCATAAATACCCATTATTACTATTCTTATGAAATGGAAAATACCAAATATTAGTCATGCAACTTATCAAGTAATTGGCAAAGCTACTTTTCGTTGTGAAGCAGAATTGCTATTACCAAGGGTGAAGAGAGCTTTGGAAGTCAAATATTGATTTTTCATGAATTGTCCGACATGGCAAGGATATGCCAATTTTCTGTGTAGCGTAGAAGTTTTCCAAAAAGCAGAATTTATTTAAGAGTTATCAAGTACACTGAAATAAGCATTAAAGTCATACCATTCATTCGGTACTTCTCTTTGGAACGTGTCGTAAGGCGTACATATAAGTCCTCAGATCAAAGCACAAACACTCCTGTTCGGATCAAAGTATTTGCACAAGCCTTAATAGTTTAAGTTCTTAATACTCTTATTACACTCAAACAAGATTCCCTTTCTGTCAGATGTAACAGAATATTGACACTATTGAGTTTTAAATTGCATTGCGCAGATACTTCAAATGTCAAAAGTTTCAGAATTAGTTACCAACAGTCTTCTGTTCTATTATATCAACAAACTCCTTGATTTGGCAGTTGATCTAGTGTAGGGTGTAGATAGTGTCAGCATAAGATACGAACAGACCGGGGTTTGAATCAGTGGTGGACACTCTGGGAACGGCAAGGGGGCGATCGCTCCCAATAATTGTAGACCTGACAATATGTGATGCAGGTTCATCAAGTTTTCCCTTTTCTGTTTAAAGTTACTAAATTCCAATGAAAACAAGGAATAAGTTAAGGGATCTGTTTTTTATTCTCATCATGCCGATCAATGGTGAAACAATTTGTATTCTAATCTGCAGAAGGGCGTTTTCCGATGCTGAAGAGGGCGTGAACTAAAGCATATATCTGGGGGGAGGCCAGTAGGCTCCAGTTTTCCTTTACTGCCTTCAAATGTTTTCAAAGCTAAAGCCTTGTAAATACTTTGTCTTCTTCCAGCTAGTAATCATGCTGGTTAGATTTTCCAGCGTCAGCTTTCAATAACATATGCCTTAGTTTCCACAAGGCTTTTAATTCTCCCCCTAAGAATTTTAGATTGTCCTCGACTGTTTGCAAATCGTGCTATTTGTCCTTTATCCTCCATTCCTGTTACTGGTTCAATTTTTTGAGCTCAGCTTTTGACGTAAGTAAGAATTCCATAAATTCTTTATGCTCTTGCCGCTATTACCCTTAAACTGTTCTTCACTATAGGGTAGCGATGAAAATTTGTATGCCAGTTATTTTACACCCACAGCACAACGAACTATTTTGTCACTCAAGTCGTGCGGTTTTATAGCTGCACATAGCATTAGACCCTTTCTGTGTTCTTATTCAGGGATGACGTCAGCGGGGGGCTTGGGGGGCTTTGGCCCCCAAAGCTTTTGCTAGCCTCCCAATCGGCACCTAAATTTCCATTCATTGTCGGCACTTCATAAAATCTGAGACTTTTTAAAAATCTTTTTAGGAGGCAATGCGATAGGCATTGTCTGCAACGATTCTTGGACACCGCTCTCTGTCGGTACTTTGACAGCTCTAGTCCCCTAGCAATTTTTGTCTGGCACCATCACTGATCTTATTATGCAACACACTGGTTTTGGAAGAGCGTTCAAGGTTTCGTATTTTATGCTGCAAGTGGAAGGTGTATTTGGAAACTTCTTCTGCAAGTATCGCAAATGAAGCCTGTGACTCTTCGAAAGAGTGCAGAGAATGAGAGAAAAAGCTCAAATTTTCATCCTTCTTTAAATGAATATTACTGCAGGGTTAAGTATGGCATACATCATCAATGAGCTTGCTAAAATGTTCCAAACAACACTCACCTACTGCATAGCAAACAATAAGTAAAAGTTTTTAAATTTGTAAATGTATTGCCAATTTTTTTACTCTTCTTTTCTCGCATGCCACGCTTGATGTTAAAGTGTACATGACAGCAAAGGAATTTCAAATGCAGACGTTCCTGTCCTTTTTAGTCAATAATATTACAGTTTGAACATGAAGTAGTGTTGCCAATACTCTGATTTTGCATATTTAATTATTCAAGATCTTAAACATTTTCCACGTATTCTTAAAGCATTTGCTAAATGAAAGCTAACAAAGTGTATGCTAAAATAGTCAAGAAAATATCGTGGCAGACAAAAAGGCTCTTGCATACTATAAGATTGCACAGGAATCAAGCAAAGCTTGGGCGCTGGCAACGGAAGAAAATTGCTTTGAACATAAATGAATAAATGCTGTAGTACATATGTGACGTGACTACAGTTAGTTAATAGCCGCAGGCAACCACCTCTTACGGATTTGCTTTACAAGTGTGACTGAGTCAACATCTCCATTACATTCTGTGTTGCATATATCTCTGGAATATGGAACGCCCTCATTTGCCCTAGCACTCGATCTAATCTAGCTCTATCATATGTTTACTAATATATTTTGACACGTGACATGCATACATCGCAACATTCCAATCTCCTAGACGTTAGAACGTTTCTCCTCAAAGAAAATTCCCAATTCTGAGCCTGAGTAACAGATTATGTTTGCATGAATAGGAGGGCATGTGAAGATGTTGGCACAGACCTTCACCTGTGCTCATCCAGCTTTCGGCTACTTAACTCATGAGCACACTCTAGTGTTATAATACTGCTGTTTAAGATAATATAATTGTTCAAAAACATCTGCAGAAGCATATATTCTGCTAATGCAATGTCAATGCTCTTTAAAATTGCACTTTGGAGTAATATTTGTTAATAATAAAACTCTTGCAATAGGGACTTTCTTCTCGCCTACCCTTTGTGGCAAACCAAAGACTAAAGAGAATCGAGCTTCTCTTTGCGAAAGAAAGAAAACTTAGTTGTTATTTGAGCTATCAAAACAGTCAACACTGCACTTAAATTTATAATGCTCTATTAGGCTTCCTGCTTACCGTTTACAACAGCACCATGTGCACTTTCAGCTGTGACGCTGCGTCTTCTGAACGGGCTTTTGCAGAATGCATAGAAGCGTGGTCACAGTTAAAAAGCATCTTGAATACTCATATTCAGAGAGATTCTGTGTTTATTTTCCTATTCTAAGAAGTGCTGGGTACTCTAAGTATGAACAACTGATTTGTAGCAGCCTACATACCTGCAATAGAACTGTTTTGCATAATCTATTCAATAGAGGGACCACACTTTAGCCATAGAGAAATCAGTTATATTTGTATGAGTAGAGCTTTGATTTTGGAAAATTGAAGCCTTTCACTTCCATCATCTTCTTCTGCAGTCGGTCATATCGACAATGACCATTTATGAAGGTTTAGCCTATTCTTTCCACGATTTTCTATCAGCTGCCGCCAGTTCCCAAGTTTTGCTGTTGATATTTTCATGTTTAGTTACTTACTAAGAAATGGTATTCACAAAAGACTAAAATTGAACCCTCTAATTTAGCTTCGAGTCATCCAAGTCAGGATAAACTTACTGGAATCAGGCCTGTCAAGAGCCAGCTCGGGCCCTGGGGCTATAAACAGCACGGGCCCCCCTGTGTAAGATTAGCAGCACAGGGACAAGAGGGGGCTACAACAAATGCAAACAAACAATTCAAAACTCTTATAGAACATTGGTATTCCATAATACAATCTTCAAACTGTTAAACTAACAGCGATACAATCATTTTTTGACAAGTGAGTCATAAAACAATATATGTGTCCCCAGAACCTTATGTCATATCTGAAAGGGAAGAAACAGGCCCTGCCCTGAGGAAGAGATTGATGAAACAAAAAATCAAGCGCCAAGTGTTAGAACAAACCTGACAAGCAAAGAGGTCCTTAGAGAGCTAACGAATGAACGTCCAACAAACGGCTTTTTGAATATTATTTTGCAAAAGCAAAATTTTCACGGGCCCCTTTAAGGTCCGGGCCCTGGAGTTTTACCCCGGCTACCCCCCTCTTGACGGTACTGACTGGCATATTCTTGGCCGAGGAAAAAGGAGCCCCTTTGAATGACGAGGCTCTGATACCTTCCAATAAGCTAGAAGACAATGCTTGATCTGTTTTGCATAAAAGAAATAACTACAAACAGTAAATGCTGCAGCTAATGATTTTGCTAAACTTACTAGCAAATGAGATAGTCTTGCAAGAGAGGGAAAACTGCTTCAACATAGCAGTGGGAACAATCACTTGTAAATATTTTTTATTGTAAATGGTTGGTTTAAATTGGTATTAAATTACTATTGTAAATACCAACTTTAAATATAGATATAAAATGAAATGAAAATGAAACGAAAATCGGATTAGACAAACTAAGTACTTAAGGCAAGCATGCAGTTGCTGGCACATAAATAAAGGCATTATTTCATTGTGTGTTGAATATCCGGCTTTTTGAGGTGTGCTTATTGTTGCTGAATTGCTTGGAGATATTCATTGTAGTGATTCCATTCTCTGTCGCTTTTGCATTGCTCAAATACTATGCAATCTACCTAATGCTGTGCAAGCATCCGGGACTTCTATTGAAGCATTCGCTGAGGAGGTGTAGGAATGCACTGGAGAAGTTGTCTGGTAGTCCGACGCCTACATTTCTTTGTGACTTTTTCCTTCTAGTTTTGCATTATATGCTATTAGATCATTCATTGGAACTTGACATGGACTGACCTTCTCTCTAAGAAAAGGCCGACTGATGCTTCTGGTCCACCCCCACACCCCCCTAAGGTGCGCCCCTGCATGCAACCATCAACTTTTACATAGTGCTTTTTGATAACCATAGGACAGAAATTCAACCTTCCGAATCCATACATACACATGTACATATACATAAAGAAAGAAAGTCATTCCATTGCAAGTCCAATGAATGAATGAAAAAATATATACACGCTATATATGAATATATTTATACCATACTTCCTCTAATGAACGGCACGATCTAATAAACGCCCCCCTTTAATGGACTCCCCGTTAGATAGTTCCTTTCATTAAAGACGGCTGTGGCGGAGACAGTATTAATGGTATTCTTTTATATTTTTCATACTATGGACACATTTTTGAACTTTAAAGCATTTTTCAAGCAGTCATTGCTAGGTTCATTTGGAAAAAGAAAACATTGCGTTAAAGTGCCATTTCTCAGTTGGTATTGAACACTGACCTATAATGCCGCGGTATTCTTTAGAGGAAATGCACAAATACACGTTGTATACAGGGATGATTTCTAGGGGGCTCAGGGGGGCTCAGCCCCCCTTATTAACATTTCTGCTCATTTTGGGGGCTCAGCCCCCCTAAGATTCTTGCATTGGCTTAGTTTTTCAGAGTTTATTGGCCTTGCTTCCAAAGTGTTATGATCAATTGTGCACTGCTATATTGTTATTGAGGCATTTCTTATTGTTGATTATACTATATCAGTATGAAAGTAAGTTATGTTTCCATCTTTGGAAATATGGGCGTGGTTTTAGCTTGGTCACACCCAAACCATGGGCGTGGTTGTGCCTAGATCCCCCTTGCTAAAATTTTTAGAAATCACCACTGGTTATATA
>WIPJ01004834.1:754693-782100 GCA_018155075.1 Cassiopea andromeda
TATATTGCTTTAGAAACATACAAACAAACCTACACGAACACTTCTATAGCTTCTGTAGCGAATTATCTGAAAATTGTAATGAATGGGTCACTCAAATGCATCTTTTACTTTCTATGATCAGTGGTACGTGCTGTGCTATTATTGTCTGCTGGACATTCTTCTTATCCATTACAGCAGACCTCTACCTTTTTTATTTGCAAGATGATTATGATTTTGAGCAAGTAGTTCGAGGAATGGTGGAACAATATTCCACAGTTTTGCTGAATCTAATGTGTGATGATATGTAGACCTAATATTTATCATCAAACATCCAGTTTTGAGCTATACCGAAAGCATGACAATTTATCACAAATCACAAAATGAAACTGGAATATTAAAGTTTGGCATTTCCTTTACATTTGTTATTTGTTTTAATTTGAAAACTTAAAACTACGTGCATTTGGTCTGAAATTATAATTAACAGAGAAGATAGCATTGTGACGTCTTTGGACGCGCCATATACGAAGTAAGGGCACATTGACTTGATCTTCTCGTCTGCGGCTCATTTGGACAATTCACCTGTCATTCATAGAGTTATCGGATTCTTAGTGTCATCGGATTCTATGTGTTATCGGATTCTTAGAGATATTATATTTCGGAATCCTTTTGTGGACGTTCAAAGATCAATTAGGATGTTTTTGGATCTGAGTTATTGTAGGGCCCATTCCACTGGGATTAAACATGTAGTTTCATACAGTAGAAAGTGAAGGACATGCTGTTGGAAGCTAAGTGCTTGAAATGGAAAGTTGTGTGTTTCTTTACTTGTTATACTTCAGAGTGCAGAAAAAGAAATAAAGAACCCAGGAAAATCCCAATGAGAGACAAATGTAAAATCATCATTATATATGTTAAGCTGTATGTTCTTGAACAAAGATGAGCATCTACTACTCATTCTTGTCAAAGAACATACTAAAAGGCATATATGATGATAATTTAAATCTAAAAAACATCCTGATTGATCTCTAAACGTCCACAAGAGCAATAACTCTACTGGAGTTAATCAAAAGCTTATAACGAATATTTACTAAATTTTCGTTATAAGCTTTTGATGAACTCTAGTTAAAAACTTAGGAGTCATACGATGGTGAAATAGACAGGTTAGGGTTAGGATAACTATTAAGGGACTAGTTGCGGGTTCAGAGCTCGACTTTTGAGGCATCTCATTTATTTCATTGTCCTTCTCATGTGAGAAGTTTCTTAACACTATTGCTTGCTACAGGAAATATTGCCATTTGGGAGGGTGTATGGTCCCGTGGCCTCACCTTGGATCCGTCAATGTAAGGGACTCTAAGTATTTGAGACCACAAGTGGCCTCTCAATAGTTTTGGAGATGCAGGTCCTTTCATTGTTTGCTGTGAAAACTAAGATGGGCCCTCAGTCAGTGGTGATTTCTAAGGATTTTAGCAAAGGAGCTCTAGGTAACGCCACGCTCACATTTTGGGTGTGGTCTAGCTGCCATTCCGACTATGTTTTCAAAGATGCAGATGCAGATATGATAAATTAGTTTGATGCTGACATAGCTAGAAATATCTGTAGCAGTACAAAATTGATTATGGAAATGCACAACACTTTGGAAGAAAGGTCAGTACACTTTGAGAATCAATGGTAACGCAAGAAAGATCTGGGGGAGCTCAGACCCCAAAATGAACAGTATTGTAAACGATAGGGCTCCGCCCCTTGAATCCCTTTAGAAGTCACCCCTTGCCTCAGTGCTACAAAGCTCCTGAGTGCTCTATGAGTCTCCGCTACGTCACTGGAGTCATATTTCCTAATAAGAATTGCATGCAGCAACTTAATTCTTCCTTTCTCCACTTCTTGTAGGATGCTTTGAAGTGAAAGAGAGAGGAAACAATATTTTTCCTGCATCAAACCCTCTCATCATAGATTTGGAATTCCTGTCAAACAATAACGATTCAAGGTCAACAAAGTCTGGAAAGCAATGATAATAATTTTGAAGAGAGGTAGAGCTACTCCAGAGGATATTTAGTCATTTGCATCTGCACTGTTTATTTAGATATTGGGAAATATTTTTATTCAGTATGAAGGAAGTATCTTTCAACTTTTAAACATATACTTACATTGCATAATGTAAAAAACTATACGAGAACTTTTCACAAGGGACCAGACAACACAATGAGCAGTTTGCAGTGAGATTTTCTTTAGCGTTGTTGCTACCAAAATTATTTCAAAGCTTTTGCTTTTTCATTGGAATTCATTAACAGTTAATGCTCATATCTGAAGTCTTTTACTTGAATTATTAAACTTTAGCAGCAAAATGGTACATTGATGGATATTAAGACAGAAGAAAGCTGAACTGGATTGGGAGGAAATGGATGAGGCAGTCAATTATGCAATTAGTAGACTGATAGAATAGAATGCCTCTATATATAGCCTTAGTAAATTAATATGTCTCTCTCTTTCCTACTGCCTATGAGCCTGTAGACACCAAACGTCTTGTGGAGAAACTTACTGACATAGAATTGATTTATTTTTATCAAAAAATAACCGTTATTCATGCTTGACTTTAAAAAGAAATTCAAAAGTCTGGCAGTTTTCTATAAAATAGGTTGTTTAAAGTTTTGCACGATCTCTATCATTGAAGGCATATATAAAGCTAAAAGCTATTTTTTCTGTACTGCATTGTTTACTGTACACCTCTAGGACTTGCGGTTGTTTGCAGCCTGAAGAGTCCGCGTTAAAGGAAGAAACTAGTAGCAGAATGAATTAGTTGTCATTTATTGGGTTTTCATGTATAGAACTTTGCCTTACAATATCATTGGGTGTAATCTACTAGTAAATCGGAGGTACGAGATGTCAAGGTACCAAAGCTTGGGGGCTAATGATTTTTCTCATTATTTTCTAAAACTAGCACTACCAATTATCAACAATTCCCTAGCCTTCGTCTTCAATAAGTCTATACAGAAAGGAACTTTCCCTTCCCAAGGGAAAACTGCCAGAACCATTCCAAGTTTTAAGGTATGAGGTGAAAGCTAATTATTGGCTATGTCAGTTCTTCAAGTAATATCACGCATCTTCGAAAAGTTTGCATATAACCAGCTGTACAAATACTTGAAAATGACTGGTCTTCCAACTTCTTCCAATTTGGCTTCAGGGCCTGCCATTCAACAGCAGCAGCCCTTTTAAAATGTAATGATAATAGGATCAACAGTTTAGATGCTAAAAATTATACAGGATTCGTATTTGTTGATTTAAAAAAAGGCATGCAACACAGTTGATCATGATATCCTTCGTCAAGATGTTATTATTTATGGCATTTAAGACACTGCGTTAGCATGGTTTAAATCGTATCTCTAATTGTACCCATTTAAGTGGATATGATTCTTAAGTTCAAAGCATAGCCTTAGTGGTTCCACAGGATTCTAGTCTTGGCCCTCTATTGTTTTCCATATATATACCAATAACCTCCCACATGCCATAGATAGTTCCAAAGTCTATATGTACGCTGATGGCAATTATTTAAGCCTACAGACAGATAATATTCCTAACTTAAATGAGACAAAACAAGGATTTGGAGGCTTTCTATGCATGGCTCAATGGAAATAGGTTTCCCCTGAACGTGGCAAAGGCTCAGTCAATGACTTTCGTCACTAAGTATAAGCAAACTGCTCCAGAAGGTCAAGATGAGCACCTAAACCTGGAAATCTGCAATGAAACTCTGGAGATTGTTCAATGCACAAAGTACCTAGGTACTCACATTGATAATTCCCTTGACTGGAAGAAAGATATTCAGGAAATATCTATAAAACTTTAAGATGTTGAAATATTCTAAAAGATATCTTCGTGTTGGTGCACTGAAAACTCTCTATACTAGTGTCATTAGCCCTTATTATGCGCATTCATTTCTAACACTGATGGAAATTAAGAGTTTTAATAATTTGCATATATTATTCTTCTTTTTTATGCTTCTTTCTATATATTTTAAGCTTTCTGAAAATTGCTTTAGACTTGGTAAGTTAATCTTGATTTCACGTATTTCTTTATTAAAGATGGAGGGCCTCTTGACAAACAGCCACAACTGAAGGGTTACTCTCTTAAAAAGTTTTAGTAAAATAATCTAAATTTTGGCTTTAGGACTTTTATGCAAAGCTATACTCTATATAACATTGTTCGCAAACAAATTGCGCTTTTTGTTTAGAAATGGTTTATATTCCCTATCAGATATCAATCAAGTACAAATGCCAGCCTTTGGTCACCTGCCGACATTATATTTAATAAAAAATCTCTGGCAAGTAGTATTCATTGACCAAATGTTCTAAATTCAGTTGCCATGGCTATAATGAATTATTAAGTTCCTTAATTAATTTTATCGTACCTTGCCACAAGTAGGTGATATAAGCAATGAAAATATCTTCCTTTCTCATTTTACTTTGATTAAGGTTTTGTAGTCATATTGCCTAGAGGTGTTGCTAAAATGCCCTAATTTTGGACTATAAGCTACGCTACCGCCCCTCTGGCAATATCCCTTACAAATATGTACCGTTGGGGGGCGTGGAGGGAGCGTCAACCTCCTAATATTTACAAAATTGCAAGAAAGCATATCAAAAGTTACCCTTGCCGTAAGAGAAATGGTCACAGTATTTTCTCTGACCTTTTTTCCAGTAACAGTAGTTGGTCAAATTGTCAAAACCCCCCCTTCCCAATGGAAAGTGCTTCGGCACATCTCTGATCCTATATAGTTGGATAACATATGAGGGACCAGTTTAGGCTATCCATAGGCTATCATGCTGTAGTGCATAAGGAAATACTCATAAGCGTACCTTTTCAGAACCGGCAATATCCCATATACTGCTACTATCAACAAAACTGCAGGTAGCTATTTAGTTTCTTATTCTTTCCCCGCCGTTTCTTTCCTACAGCTGCTATCAGGACTCCATTCACTCCATGGAAGACAAACGAGCGAACAATCAGCAGCAAGTTTTGAATCAATTGAAGGTGCTTCAGTGGAATCTGAGCACATTTTGGCCGTTGGACTTGATAAAGTTTATTGGATGCTGAATGAAAGCTTGAGTGCCAGTCATTGGAAGTAGCTGCATAACTATACGACTTTTTTTATAAGAAAAAAGTTCATAAGAGAATGAGGCTCAAATGGTCAAAATCTCAAGAAAATCTTGAGAAAATCACGAGGCTCAATTTCCGCAATTTAGTGTTTTTATGGGCCAAAAATCGAAATTTCGTCGTTATTGCATTCAAAATGTTGAAGATGGAATTCAAATTCTAGTATACAAGATTAATAACGAAGATGTAACCCATTTTAGCCAGTTTATTTTCGGTAAAAGTTAAGAAAAGTTTAAGAAAATCTCAGGCTCAATTTTGGGAAAAGTTAAGAAAATTGAGGCACAGGTAAAATGACGGTTTTCTTATAAAAAAGACGTGTATTCAATTGTCATTGAACTAATGCATAACTGTTACACTAACAGTTGCTGTACTGCTCCTTCGTAGTCATTTTTTACTTGCTCTTGATGCCTTTTGTTGTTAATGCAATGCTTGGAATGTAGCACAAGGCTACAAGAGATTAAAAGACTAATTGATGCTTACTTTTCCATTTAAACAATCAAAATATAAGATATTTTTTGAAATATGCACATTCAATATTGCACTCGAGCCTGGGAGTAGTGCGATATTCGGTATAAAATTCAAATTCATTATTTATTAATGACTTTTAGCTGATGGAATTAGTTTGAAAATGACTGACGAATTGGCTATACCTTAGAAATTGCATGGCGGTATGACTGACAAACATTACCTTCTTTTGACAGGCGATTTATTTTGCCATCGTAAATTTGGTAATTCATGAAATATTAACACAATAGAGCACCTGCCGTCGGATGGCTTTAAACAGCTTCTGAACAAACTAAGCGTAATTAGCATTTTCTCATCTACTGTATGGGGATTCTCTGAAGAGACGCTTGCCGTAAAAGTTTCAAATGTTCAACGACCAGCACGGTTATTCTTGAGAGGTAAATTTGAACACTGCAGAACTTTAAAATGTGCACAATATGTCTTCATTCAAACTCATAACATAATGCATTAAACCGTTTTATGATGTAAAGCAACGAAGCAAATATAGCTGTACAAACTAAGACAGCCACAAGTTTTTAAATGACATATGATGCTAACGAAGGTGCTAATAGATATCTATGCCGAGCAAGACCATGTTATCTTTCAAGGATTTTCATTTATTGAATTTCAAGATGGGCTCATGATTGACTTTTCAAGTCAGAAAAAGTTCATCCTCAACTGCTCTTTCCTCTTAAAACCTCCAGTATATCTCTATTAGATGTTTACCCTCCATCTAAAGAGTTGGAGGGCTATATTGAAACTCTTAACTACATGATGAATGATGCATAAGAGGTAAGTATAACAGCCCATTCTTTGGAACACTTGCTAAATACATTATAAATTGCAACATTAGATGGCAATGTTCATTATTTCTAAAGATAATAGATATAGGAAATTTAAGTGGTAGTTAAATTCATTTATAACAACAGCGTTCCATTAGAATGAATTCAGACGGTAGTGAAAGGTTCTACTAATACTGATGTAGTTTCTTTCCATACTCAAACATAAATGCAACATTGCTTGAGATCGCTGCAGATTCTTTTGACATCTACCCACGGAATATACCTGACTCTTCGCAACAGTATATTATCGATATTTCTTTACCTGAAAATATGAGTGATTTCTATAGACAGTAAATTCCAAATGCTGAACTTTCTCTGCTCTTTTGAAAAACTCTGCAGCAAACGTTGCTTGATGAAAACCAAAAATGGATTCGATTTTCTTTTGAAGGCTTCTATCTACTTTACTTAAATGTAGCTGTCAAGGACATAGGCCCTAAGTGCAGAGAACTCAACGTAGTTGTAAGAACATAGCATAATAACTGCAATAACAAAAGGACGTAAAATGAGAATTCAACGTGATCTTCCAAGAAGATACCACAAGTTTGAAAGTGATTCAATAAAACCAATGCATAGCTTAGTTATTAAGGAGAGAGACTGTTGATCCTTCGTCTGTATGGAGTATATTTGGCTTTATAGCTAACAAAAACTCTGAAGAATCCAAAAAGAGGAGCACACCCAATGCAGTTCCAGTACCAAAAACGCTTGAAGGATCATTAAGCAAGATAGATGAAAACAAACATTATCCTAAAAAATCTTCATTACTGACTACCTATATGACAAGGTAGAGCATAGAGCAATGCAATGGCTGGGCATCATCTGTTGTTTAAAATTTTCACCTAAATTCAGTGTCTTTGAAGTTGGGGGGGGGGAGGGGATGAGAGTGAGGAAAAACCTTGTTGCACACACTTTATAATGTTGCAAATAATGTCTCTTTGCAAAAGTGCTACAGCCAGAGTACAGCAATGGATACTACTCAGTACGCTGAAATTTGCTAACACACGAATGCTACAGATTCCAGAAATATTGGGTTGCTGATCAGGTTACAGGTACTATAAGATGTATTTTCAATGGCCGACATGTAAGTTACTTTTACCCTTGCACACTCCAAGAGAAATATAAATGCTAGCATACATCGTAGAAAATTATGCGAATATTATTGATTACCATGTGAAAATTTAAAACACTAAAATTTTCAACTCTGATTCAACTTTAGAAAATTAATCCTATCCTATTCAATGATTTTTTTCTGAAACAAGTTGATGACCTTCACTATCTGGATGAGTTAATCGAAACTTATAATCACAGATGAACTTATTAGGCTCAGTCTATTGCAAGAAAATATTAAAGTAGATAAATTTTTAGTATGAGTTGATTCAGTACTACCTTAATGGACACTTGAACTTACACAGTAACACTATATGGCAAACTAGGTATGGTTTCTGACAATCTATTTAGATGGAAGGTGGTGTATATCAATAAAAAAATTTTTCTAGTGTTTATCAATACACAATGTTTTAGAGAGTATGCTACAAACTGTCTCTAGGAATCTAGAAATTAGAGTAAAACCAGATAGAATATTAATGAAACAGCTCTCTGATGTTTTGGAAGAAAGGCGAGTTGAGTCGTAAGAGGAGCAGTAAACTTAAGCAATAGAGAATCCTTGACTGTTGACGGCATGGGCCAAGAATGCTTTAGTAGCGTCGTAGTTTTCTCCCGTTAAAGCTTGATAAGAATCAATCATTTGCTATTGTTTTGATATGACGTCATGTGAAATCTTCAAGTTATAGCATTTGGCATAAAGAAAGCCAACCAGATTTTAACAGGCTCTCCTAAATATAAATCTGATAGATATCATCTTCAGCCAGAGGGCAAAATCATAGGAATCTACGTCCTTATTCTATGATTCAGCTGATTATTAAAAATAAAATGATTCTCTTCTCTCCCTAACTTCTCGAAATTGCTGAAAGAGGATCTTCTCATTTCTACTCTAGATTATACATATACCAAACTCCTTTTGCCGGGCCGTCGCGAAGGGATACCCGCTGGGGGTGTGAACCAAAATTTTTCCAACAGAATGGGCGTGGCAGCTAGAATTGGCCCTTTTTTACATCAGATTTGTATTGGAAAAGCATGAAAAGTAGTAGCTTTTGAAAGCATGTGGAAAATGGTTGTGGCTTGTAGGCAGTAAATATTGCATCTAAAGAAAGCAATAAATTGGAATTGAAGGCTTATGATTTCAAAAAATGAGGCCCCCATTCATCTGCTTAAATCATTGCATAATTTAACAGTTCTAACGCCGTTGTATTGCAAAAAAAGCGTTCTATTGCTGCACAAAATAGGCATCGATGCAATCAGCATTAGTTATGGTGGCAGCTGAGAGTAAAATGTCCGAGAAATTACAAGATTTTTGAAAATTCCGACGAAACTGTCGAATGTATGCCGATGAAACTGACGAATGAAAATGTTACAAGGTGCTGACATTGCCGAAAGAATGCTACACACCTATTTCAGTGCCGACAGAGCTATTGCCAGGGGGGTGTGATGCTTCTCACGTCCCCCACTCGCAACCGTTTCTGTCCTTTTGAAAATAAATGTTGCAGTTACTTTAAATCAAACAAGGATACAACAACCAAGCAACCATGGTCCAGAAAGGAAATAGAATTGTTCTTTAGTCTTCCTAAACCACTGTGAAGAGAGCTAATTTGCTGCCTGCAAAGATTGCATGTAACAATGATAAGAATTTGCAGTTAGGAATTTCAAAACGTGGCTTCACTTAACACCCGAAAGCATGCCACCTGACTTTTACTAGCAAGGGGTCAGATACACTGTACGTACTTACAGTTGCTAAGGTAATTGATTTGAAATCAGAGAGTAACAAAGTGGCTATTAACGCACGAGTTAATCAAGCCTTTGGATGAGGTTTGCTTTGATTTTAGCTAAACATACAAAGTAACTATCATATCAGTGCCACCAGCTCAAAGCAAACCTGGCCCTATTCTTATTAAAAGCGATGTAATCCATTTCCATATTATCACAGCCGAAAAATAGTCAGCAAGCGGTAATTTTTTGACTTATTCGTCATAACTAGCCTAGAACTCTGAGTATAGTAGTCTGATGTGGATGTTAAACTGGTATTGATCAAGCGTTAACTGTCAGGAAAATTTTGAAAAGCATATTCCAGTAAAAGGGTTCTTCTTACCCTTTCACTGAAACCCTGGAATATCTACTTATTCAACATTTATGTGCAAGATTCCTAGAGTTTTATTTTAAATTTTCATCTGAGTTCCAAATATTGGTAATAGCTTCAAATGGATTTCTGAAATGGTTCGTGATTTAAGCTTTAAAATTTCCTTACAACTTGAACATAGCTTAGCAGAATTTCACTGCAACATTGTCTGATAAGTTGAAGGTGGAACTCGTATAATAGGTACGTCAGTAACCGCACCAAAATTCTGAGACTTTCTTCCTTTTTGTGAATTTTTCGTTGGCTCATGTGATATTTAACTTAATTCGTCGGCATTTCGTCCGGCACCAACAGAAATGACTCAGCAGGTTTATCAATAAAGGTTTTATGATTAAAGTTTACTGGGCTTATGCACACGATAAAGGCAAAAATTAAACTTCATTAAGCATCAAATGCAATTCACTAAAATTCTGGTAGGTGTTAATTAGTTTCTACAGCAAAAAGTACAATCAAGAAGGAGTTTCTTATTTAATAGATGTTCCCGCTGTTTGTTTCTAATTGCATTAAATGGTTGCTTGCGGTACAGTACACATATTAAGTAAGGCGTAAATGAAGAAGTTATGCTGAAAAGGAAAATATTTATAAGACTGCAGAAAAATATGTTTACCAACTATCAATTAAAACATTTTGCATACTCTAGATTCATTTTAAAGCACATTTCTTCACTATTCTGGTATTTAATATTTTGTCCTTGAAAATGATTCGACAGTAGATTCTGGTATTTAATATTTTGTCCTTGAAAATGATTCGACAGTAGATTCTTCTTAATCTCTGGGTAAGTGAGCACAAATCTTCACTAATAAATTTGCTATAAGAGTATCAAGGAAGGGTAGTGCCTTTCAGCAAGTTGAAACTTTGCTTTCCACTGATTTTATCAACAGCAGGCAACAATGGCAATAGCTTGTATAGCACGGCTGGTTTAATTAAGATAATGCATGAATTTGCAGTACACTAACGTCTTTGGTTTCATCGTTTGCTTTACTTTTGCAGCTTGTCACGTCATAAAATCTAAAGCGTTGTTGGTCTTTGATGCATTAGAGGGAAAGATCTCTCCAGTATTTGCTCGACTGTTTCAGTGTTTTGATAAACAGTACATTGCATTAGAAAGTATACATGCTGAGATGTGAGTTCAATACATTTAGTGAAACTGCAATACATCTAAGTTTTATATTTGAATTGGCAATAGTTATTCTTTCTTGAGTCAAAACTTTATAACAGTTGTTGAGATAGCGCCATTCAAAGATGTCTGACATTGAAAGCATACTAATTGTAATTGGAATGTTTATAATCCTTCTTTTGTCTATTGTTGGGAACATATTAACACTCGCTGCAACATACAGATTCACAAATTTACGTACAAGAACACATTTTCTCATTGCTAACCTTGCAGTGTCAGATATTCTCGTATCATTACTTGCTGCCCCATTGCGTATAGTACAGATTTCTGGCAGTCTATGGTCGAATAAATTGGACAACTGTAAAGTTATGATAGTTCTCACTCTGTTTTTTTGCAATGCATCTGTTCTTAACCTGACATTGATAAGCATTGATAGAGCAATCAGCATCGCCTCTCCTCTGACGTACAATCATTCCACAAAGAGCATTCAGTTTACATGTCAAATCTTTACATCATGGTTCTTTGCTGTTTCTATTTCAATATTGCCATTTATCGGGTTTGGCTGGCATGCCTCAAGTGAAGAGTCAACTGGAACAGGAACTGTAGACATTTGCAGATATTTGAGTATTCTTGACAAGGACTATGTGATTTTTGTGTTCACCGTTGCCGTTTTTCTTCCTTTCTTCATCATGTTTGGGTGTTACATTTATATTTTGAGAACTGCACTAGCTCATCTTAAACAGATTCATGCAGTAGAGAAAAGTGTTCAAGCAAATGCAAGTAGTGTGCAGACAGCCCACGGTTCGTATTTTCTTGATACTGCTATTTTAGTATGATTAATTGCGTTTATAATTGGAGAAAGTGAAACGAAATAGAAGAATATCCAACAGTATTTCACTATAAATGCTAAGATATGAATTGGAGAACTTGAGAATATTGACCATCTAGTGCGATGCTCTTCTATGCAAGAAGTATGCAGTGTTAACTAATATGGGGAGCAGAAACAGAATTTTTTTAACTTCAAAGCTATTTCGTTCTGTTTTCTTATTAATAGTTTCAAATGTTGTGCTTTATGGTTGATTCAAAAAGTGCATTGCTGTACTAAGTAGCCACCAGCAGCTTTTACATGCAATACTAGTAAGCATTAAGAAAAGCATTTTGATAAAAGTTCCATTACTGGCGTTACAAGAGCACGAAAAAACGGCAAAATTTTTCGACATACTTGAAAGCTTTTTTCGTCCGACATTCGTAAGAGTATGAAACATCGGATAGTGACCGAAAGGTTAACTGACATATATAGCCAGATGCCTTTACATGTGATAGGTTGGGTCTAAAAGAATGGCCAATCGGGACCTTTTACTGTTAAGTTCTGTAGTACCAACAGACCAATTCAAGGTTTTCAAAAAGTTATCCCGCATTTGCTACAATCATCAGTTGGTGGTCCACTGAATATAATTTAGGCACCAGCAAAGTGAGGCCAAATTTCTGCTTAAGCAAAAAGTTACCCGTCACACAAATGAAGTTGCTGTATCTTTGATCTAGCCACAAAATTTGGCTATTGCATGTGGTGACCACAGTTGGAATGAAGTCCACTGTAATTATAGTAAATATTTGCTAGGCTGCAAATAGGAACTACCAAACACAGAAAAAGAGTAATGACAGTATTGGACATAAACAGAAGGGTAGTGCATCTTTTTCATCTAGAATGTAATCAGAATTATTTTGCAAAAATTATTAGATTATTATTTGATTATATTAGACCTATTAGATTGTTGTAGCATCTATTAAATGCTACATACTTTTACAAGTGGAAGTGACTAGGTGTTCTCCAGAGCCAAATTACGGTAATGTCTTGATTACGCGCAGCGGTGATTTCTAGGGGACTAAAGGGGGTGGTTCCCCCTTTGTTGAAATACCTGTCATTTTGGGGGGCTCAGCCCCCTGAAAATTACTGCATTGGCCTTGCTTATCAAAGAGTATTGACGTTGCCTCTGAAGTGTTTTGTATTCCTATGATTAATTATTCACTGCTATATGGTAATTCAGACATTTCTAATTGCTTATCATACTTTATTAGTACTAAACTAAAGTATCATATCTGCATCTTTGAAATTATGGGTGTGATTGCAACTAGGTCACACCTTAAATATGGGTGTGGTTGCATTTATAGCCCCCTTTGTTAAAATTTTTAGAAATCACCACTGATTACGCGCCTGGGATGCTTATAACATTTTGGAGCCCCAAGATTGGGCGCTTATTCAAGGGGGAACTTATACGTGAGGGTGCTTGTTTATTCAAATAGATCTCAGGGCAAATAAAATAAAATGACTGACAATTGATAGCGTAAAAGATAAACTTGAAGACCAAAATTGTTGACAAATGAAAGCAAAAATTGGCTTGGTGATTTTAGCACAGTACACAACAGTGACAAAAGGCATTAAATTTGCAGAAGTTGCGGTGCAACAGCTTGAAGAAAAGAAAAGAATCATTGATATTGAGATTTTGGATAGATATAGTAGACTGTTATTGCATCTCTGTTGATATACCTTCGTTTATTACGTAATTAAGCCCCAAAACAATTGTCGTTAAAAAGCCAATAAGCCCAGTTTTTTATGACAGAGGAATGGGCCCTTTTCAAAGGTGAGCACTAAATCGAGTGGGCGCTTATTAATTATTTCCTAACAAGGTGGGCGCTTAATTGAGGGAGAATTTAATCAAGGGGGCGCTTACTCAAGGCATTATGGTACCTGTTATAGAGTATTTTGCCAGATGGGTTGACATTTGCGTGTAATGTGACTTTATATCCATAATATCGACGGTAACTTTTCTTTTTACCCACGCAGCAGAGAGGCATTCGACGCTAAGCACTTTGAGACCGAGCATAAGAAGATTTCGACCTTCGACTTACCGTTCATATCTTTTCATGAAGGAGTTAAAGGCAGCAAAGATGATAGCAATGGTTGTTGGCTTCTTCGTGCTTTGTGTTGTGCCAATAGTCCTGGTAGACATTGCCGAAATTGCATGCGGCTACTCATGTACACCAAAAGGTCTTGTCATAACTGCCATTTATCTCTCGTATTTGAACCCAGCAGTAAATATATTAGCATATGCAACGATAAGCTCAGATTATCGAAAGGCATACAAAAGAATATTACTTGATGTCATTTGTTGCAAGAAGAAAAACTAATGAAACGGCAATTGTATAACCTTAATAATTCTTCAAGTTTCACCTTGAGAGCAATGACCAATAAAGGAGCCATATTAAAGTAGAGCTTTGATTGATTCAGCCTTTATTAATTCATGATGATTGGCCAATGTTATTAAGACATTGCAGTAGAAGACGGTCGAGTAGTTAAAGGACAGTCTGGTAGACGTTTTGGCATTAGACTCGTATCTTCCTCAGTACAGCAAGAAAACGTAAGGATTAAATAATGACATAATTCAGAAGATATGAAAGAAAGTCAAAGGGCGGACATGGAAATATAAACAATCAAGTGAATGTATGACAAGGGACGAAAGAAGGGACACATATGGAAGCTAAGGCGAGGATGATTGCTCTTCATATCAAAACTCGAGTGATTTCTATATATACAGCAAGTTCCAAATTCTCAACTTACTCATTGACAAGCTAGAAAGTTTGACAACTGAACTGGATTAAAGGGACATGGATTAGAAGTTGATTGTGCCAAGTAGAACACCTCTACCTACAACCTCAACAATTTCTTGGGGGCGTGAACCATCTCTGCCTACATTGCACTCCAGTTGGTCTACTGTAGCATTGGATAGTCACCTACAACTGCTCTTGTATGCTTCATTTCATTCATTGCTTGACTGAAGCGATCTTATGATTTTTATTTCCGTGATTACAATGTGATGGCGGTTATGTTGAAAAGCTGTGAAAATTTGAGCCTGATATCCTTTGTTCTTTATGAATATCTCAATAGTTTTGGAGTGATCCTCCTATAAATACCAAAGAACAATAACAACAATTATAAAACAACATGGTGCACCTAATTAGGATACTTAGGAAAACCAAGGTACAGCAAGAGCTTTCTTTACGTCTAGCTTGGATTTGATTATAATATTGTGTAGTGGATTCAACCATAGGTTGCAGAAAGCACTAAGGGCTATGCCCCACCGGAATGAAATTCTGATTACGACATACTGCACTCTGGTTACACTGACTACAAAACTTGAATAAGAGAGTTGGTACAAATGCTTAAAAGACTGTCTCAAGACATGGTTTGCTCACAACAGTTGACAATTGCAGATACTTGTTGCTTGAATTGCTGTATCATTTTATTACAACATTACACTCCCGATTACTCGAACACTCAAGGGACGAGCAAAAACTTTCAAGTTATCGAGAGTTTGAGTTATCGCAGGGACGTAACTTCAGCATTTATTTCGGGGGGTGTCAGAGGTTGCCCTGCTAATATTTTTTGTCTGGGATCTTTTTTAGCAATAGTAGTTGACCAATGTTCCTTGGTCTAGTAAGTTGCCCTGCTGGAATACGTTGTACTGCCGTTTTTTCCCTGCGAAATGGCAAATTTTCAAGTTTGGGGGGGGGGTGAATCATCTCCCCATACCAGCTTTAAGTGTCCTCTCTGAGTATTCGAGCATTCGAGTTTTCGAGTAAAATTACCTGGGAACTGCATGATTTGTTCAAGGTATTGAGTATTAAAGTTATCGAAAATGTACTGTGTTTGATAACATGAAGGAGATGAAAGATGCAGCATACTACCGTAATTATTGCTTTTTTTAATCTACACTAATGATTTACCCCTGAAGCTTAATGTTTCAATAGCTAGTATGTATGCTGATGATGCATGTATTTCCTTCTCCTCAAACTCGATTTCTACCATCAACAATGTTGTTAACGAAGATTTAGAGTCACTAAAGACATGGCTAGAAGAAAAGAAGTCGCCTCCTAATGTCGCTAGAACACATTGCATTTTGATAGGTAGTAAAAATAAAATAAGAGCACTTAAACAGTCCAACACCACAATGCTGTCTATCTATATTGGAGATGACAAAGTATCTCCCATAACCAACACAATAACAAAAATAGTTCCTCGTGGTAGTGGTATTGGAATGCTAAGCATCACCTCCCACTGGAAACTGTACAAATGATGTACAGAAGTTTCATTGAGCCATACTTTAGGCACTGCTGTCCAGCTTGGGGGTAATGCAAGCAGTACAAACTTAAAAAGGTTCCAAAAATTACAAATTCGAGCTGCGAGAATTGTTGCGGATAGTCCTTATGACGCTCACTCGGAGCCACGAGTAAAAGAGCTCGGTTGGCTTACTATTAAGCAATTGATTGATGCAGAAACCGTATAGATTGTCTATAAGGCTCTCATAGTGAAACGCCTAAATATCTAAAAGAATTATTTCATAGACAAAATAGGGAGCTAAGTAACTCAAAAACAGATCTTCTATTCCCTTGTTAAGGACATCCTTGGGATAAGAAAGCTTTGCCTACATGGCATTTGGAACAACCTTGCATATTAAAGAAAAACAAGTAAATCGTTCTCTGAAAGGATGAAGTTATACTGGCCACTTTGATTTCCGATTTTCATCACGTACTTCGCTTAATTTATTCTGTTTCCTTTCCATTTTTATTGCAATTGGCTTTTTGTGCAATTAGTGTAAAAACAGGGCAGGTTTGTAAATCAATTCTTTGTTGTAACCTCTACCCTGTATAAATAGGTTTTAAAATGAAATGAAATCCTCAAAGTAGCCCCCCATCGAATAAACTCCCATCCAAGCATGTGACTGTGCCTATTTGAGAGTCTGTTAGTGCTTCATAGAGCTAGAACAGAATACTTAGCCATTGATTAATGAAAATTTGCCTGTCCTTTAAAACACATCTTATTGCTTGTATGGTGGCATCGAAGAAATAGTTTACTAGTAAAAATATTTCCACTGGAATATGATCAACTCCCAAGAAGATCTTTCAAGTCCCTCCTCGAATAAACCCCTCTTTCGGATAAGCCCCCATGCAAAACAAAAAAAATAAATAAGGCCCTAAAGGTTAACTAGGGGATTTAGGGTATTACAAAGTAGTGTATAATTTTATTTCAATCAACCAATTGCTCAAGTGGGTAGCTGTGCTATACAATTGCATGAAAAGATTATATTCTAAGATGTTCAACATCTTTTCACTCCAAGTGTGATTGGGATGTCCAGGTGATGGAGCACCAATGTTCTCTTGTTCAGTTTAGTCGTCTGCATATCAGCTAAAATAACATAATTAATTAAAGACGTTGCGCTTGTAATTATTTACTTTAATCTCCTTCTTGTTGTGTTGTAAAGACCGCCTTTTGAATTTAAAAGCTATAATATTGAAAATGGACTAAGCTTGATTGAGAGTACAATTCAAAGGCAGTTCATAGGCTAGTATGGTGAAATTCATAAACAAACTCTGTATTTGAATTTTATTTGAATAATGTAGCAATAGCTGGAGTCATATCTCAGCAGGTAGTACTAATATTATGAGAGCGAAGCTACAAACATTATGAACCAATATTTGATGAGACATACCAACTACAGATTATTGCATTTATCAGAATTCGTGTTCTAACCAAACTCGATCAAATAATATACAAAATGGTAGCAGGAGCCCACCAAGCGTACTATTTTTATGAGATGAACTAATGGTCATTTGACTATGTGAACAAAATCCATAATATTCAGAACAGTTTGCGCAGCTCGCCCTGCACTTTTGGCATACAATGATATTTTTGCGAGGCTTTCAAACTTATTTACAGAATAAAGTACCATAGAAGACCATATTTATTTGTTCATATTCAGGGAGGTAGGAAGCATTCAAAAGTGGGGTACACGCATTCAGGGGCATCCTCACGTGGAAAAAAGGGCACTGTGTAAGCTGAAAGAGGGCACTATACATTCAAAACTTGCGTAAAAGTAGCATGTGCCCCCTGCATCTCCCCTTTCCTACGTTCATATTCATATTCCAAAGGCTTTGAAGATGATGCTGTAGCCAACAGGGATAAGAAGAATTCGGAAATTTTCCCCGACCTAAGTGGCCAGGCCCCTCCTATTTGAAAATCCTTTCGACGCCCCTGAATGAAATATTTAGCTTCAGCATGGCACTAGCTTTGGCAAGGCAAACTAGGAACTTCGCTTTCAGATCAAAACGGACACCATTGATCTCTTTGTCCACATAGGAGAAACCTAATGGTTACGGACTTACGTTGCCCTACCTGAAAACTTTGGAGGTGCACAAATAAATAGGAAAATGCACGTTTCCAGCGATTTCAAAAGATCTAAGTTTCAAAATTTCCTGGGGGAGCATGCGCCCAGACCTCCTAGTTGATTTACATTTAAGGACTGCCGCAAGCAGTGCTCCACTCTTGAATTCAAGCTTCCTTCTTTTTTCTTTGTTTGGGTAAAATTTCCTTACCAAATATTGAAAATTTTCTTACGATTTCCTTCCACAAATATTTGCAGTAAAAGCACGCAAAACGGCGTATTATACGTAGGAAGATGCTTTCATATTTTATGTAACTTTGAATAGCACCAGGCCTAACTTTCTATACTTCTATTCAGATATGAGTTTAAGATAAATGCGAAATTAAGGAAATGCGAGTCAGAAATTCTTAGCTATTATCACAGCTGCCACTGTCGCAAGTAGACTTTAAAAGAAAATGATCTCCCTTTAAAACAGTGGCGACAGTGTGTATTGCCCTTAATAATTCATTGGTTTGGTATATAGAGGAGCCACACACTGCCAACTTCATTCATTGATTCTGCATGCCCTAGTGGTGGTCGCAATGGAGGGCTAGAAGATCTATAGCCCCCACATGGAGCATGCTACCACCTGTCCAAAAGTTCTGAACCATTTTCGCCATGCTAATCATATCATAGCTTCTCCGATGGAATACACGTTTTCTTAATGAGAAAGTGGTGTAAAAGAGAGTAGTGCTGGGCTGTTCAAAAAGTTAAGAAAGTTCAGCAGACATTCTTTTTATAATCATAAAATTTATAAGGATGTTAAGGCTCTGAATCATCAACATTTAAAAACAATTTTAGAATAATGCATGGCTCCAGTTTCATAAGGACTTAAAATTTTGTGTGCCCGAGATATAATTCTCCTTTTGGATTAACTTATGCATTTTGGACACAATGATTATTGCTTTTTCCACTTTTCTGTTGCTCTATGAAAAATAAGATATCTAACAAACATTTGAATATATTCCTTTGATTCTCTGACGAAGCTACACTGTTAGCGCTTAGGAATAATCTCAGTCTCAAGACCAGAAAAAAGTAAGAACATTGAGGCTCAGGAAAATTTTAGTTCTCTTATAATAAAGTGCGTACGGGGTTGTTGAGACCTAGGAAGGCTTATAAGAGAATATTTATTTAAAATGTGACTTTTCTGTGTACAAATGCAATATACGTTATACTGGCTGATCTCTAACAGTTCTATGTCAGTTGTTTACTGATATTTATCATCAATTCAAGTGTGCATGTGTTCTCACTTTCCATTTATGTTTCATTTTCGTTCATGTGCAAAAATTGGAACTTATAAATGTTGTTAAGAAAGTCTTGATACTGGGGAATGCTAAGAAAGTATCACAACTGGGGCCTAACAATACTTTTTTATAGCAACAGCGTGTTGTTGGTCTCCACCAGACATTTGCTGGTGCGTAAGCAATCATTTATAAAGCACAGAAATAAATATGAAGGTGAAATTTTAAATGCACAAATGTATTTCTTCGAACTTCTTCTAAAGTCTTTACTCTTTTCAAGCTTTCCTTCTTTTTTCCTTAACATTTTCATTTCCTTCCTTTTTACTTCCAAATGCCCAAATTTCCCTACAAGTGGAAGCTCTAAGCGCAATATTACTCTTTTTCATCGTGTAAAATGTTTTGTCGTTTCATTAAAGCGTTTTACTCCCCCTTCCAGACAAAGTGCTTAATCTCATTCCGGAGACCCTACCAAGGTGCCCCTCAATTCATATGCCCCCCACTTCCATAATGCTTCCTACGTCCCTGCTAATGGCGCTCCTGTCCCAACTACTATTCCAACGTCCGATTTCTATGGTCCCAAAGCCCCCTTTTCACGGCCCTGGATGATTCCCACAATGCTTTGCGCAAACACATGGTACAAGCTGCAACATGGCGGACGGATCGAGTTCACGAGGTGAAGAGGTAATACTTCAGCGAACGAAATGTAACCAAAATCTTTTGAGTTCAAATCGCACTGTGGTATCTAGAGATAACAGGTAAGCCTCTTGTGGATTAATTTATGCTTGGAAAATAAATGTATACCTTTATGGATTCTTCTAATGGCCAATGAAAGTTTGATAAAATCCTAAGGCCAGACTGTTAGGCCAACCATCTTCAAACCAGACACATTTTTGCGAAAGTCACTTGGTACATTAAAAGTAGACGTGGTGTAGCAAAGAATTTCAAGACTTGCCAACTCAAATTGTCTGATATTGGCACGTTTCAAACACCACTACATGAGTTTTTTGAAGCTCATATTTAGAAATATTTTCTCTCCCGAAGATATCATTTATGTTTGTTTTATGTGTTTCATTTAAAACAAGAATAGTTCTGAAAGAAATATAAGGTGAAATATTAATTATAATCTGCAGCCATACTGTTTTACTTCCAAATATCCCAGCTTTGAAAAATAGAATGCTAATTGGATGTGTCAGAAATGATTTTCAAACCACTGTACATTACATAATGTCAATCATGTTGCAGCAGTGCCATTAATAGGAGAAATTTTGTAGGTTTGCAGGGGAAAGTTCCTTAAGTCATTTTAGGCACTAGTTCTGAATTGTAACTCTCCATGTCTGCTGTCATGAAATTGTGCAGTAAATTTTGAATATACTTATGAAGTGGGGGGAGGGGAGGTGGAAGAAATATGGGATGTTGAAAATATGCCATTGATCTAAATTGTTACACATGCATTTTCAGTAAATTTTGAGTATTGATTTTGCAGGCTGGCAATATGTGGCTGTGGAAATAGGTTGGTTGTGTACAGTTTGAGAACTGGAAAGCCTCTAAAAAGACTGGAAGAGCATGAAGCAGACATAGTTGACTATTACTTTAGGATGAAAAACTGTTTACAGGTTATAATTGATTACCAGCATATGCAGAAAGTGAAGTGAATTTAAGTAATCATTGGATATCACTAACCCATACCAGAGAGCATAGCAATACTTACTATGTGTAATATTAGAGCATGGGCAAAGTTGCAATGGTATTAAAGTTGATGGGTGACAATGATTTGACTTGTTAGGAAAGTGAAGAAGTACAAGAGAGAATAGAATTTGGAGAATGATATAGATAGTAGTATTAATATCTTATTAGTTTCATTTAATCCCATATTCTCAAAGGCTTATTTTGAATTTGAGCCTTGGAACAGTGACTTATAAGAAAACCATGGTGAATTTTGATATTTATTCTTTATTTGATAAAAATTTGCTGACTAAACCATGTTACTAATAGAAGACATATACATGACAAATTCAGTAAATGTTTCGACACCATGCTAGTGTCATCCTCATTACAACAGAGAAAATAAGCTAGCATGACAATAAATACTAAATGTATGTAAAAGATACAATAAACAATGAGGTGCAGAAATGAAGGAAAGGATAAAAAAGTCTGAAATTTTTGTGGTCCCAGATTTGTTATTTGCAAAAGTTTTTTATATGCTTTTGCTATATGTTTATTGGCTTTATTGATATTTGGTTCCATATGTCTTGTAGTTATTGTCTGCAGATAGAAATGGTGTGATGATTTTATGGGATGTTACAGATGGGACTCTTGTGAAAGTAAGTAGTTTTGTTTCATTTACAGGCCATTCAAAGAAATGTGCAAGTATCTTGTTTAGGTAGTTTCTGTTTAGGGTCTGTAGACAGAAGGATTGAGATTTTAATGCATATTTCCAACAGTGGTTCAGATTAGTACCAAAGTATAGTTGGCAAAGGCATCAAAAGTTGTTTTGTAAATTAAAAATTTTTTTAACTTCTGTAAACTGTGCATTATATCATTTGTATAGAAAATTTTCATCCTTTTCCATAATGTAGATCTGCTCACTGCTTATGCTGGATACAAAATGTCATATTGAGTGTTTTAATTTGGGCTAAGTCAAGAAAGAGGGGGACTTATTTGTCAGTTTATTAACTTTTGTATTAAATATATCTGTGAGTGTAAAAATGCAGATTAGGCTTTCAGATGTAGAAAATTCTATCATTAGGATTTAGCTCTTTACCATTTCTATCTTTTTTCAATTCAAGTATGTTACACTTTAAGTTTTAAAGTTTATTTGCATTTTTAAATCCTTAAGAAATTGAGAGTTCAGAATTCAATATCAGCTTTGATGACACATCCAACCAATGATGACATTGTCTATGTAGTAAAGGAAGAAGCTAAAGAAAAGAAAAAGGGTGAGTTTATTTGCACTTATTTGCCAGTAAGTATATTATTTTTGTTTCTTTTATTGATACAAGATTCCTCTACAGTGAACATATTTTATTGTTATTTAGCAATTTAGAAAGTTATGTAGAAAGGTCTACAGTATATACTGTTGTCTCTCTTATCATTGAATTTTGTTTTAGATGGGTACAAAATATTTTATATATATATATATATGTTGAATTGTTTTTGCTTTCCTTTTTATGTTTTGTGCATTGATTTGATATACAATTTAAAATTAATTCATATCAAATTGTTATACTGAGGTAGGAAATAGAAGAGGATAGAAATAGAGCAAAGCTCAGTAGGCAATTAGTTACAATCAATGACTTGATCTGTATAACCTAGCTCCCAGGGACTGTGGATGTGAAAGTTGAAAAGTTGTTTGTTCTTAGTATGAATTTATGTTCAAATGCCTGAAAAGATAAATCACTTTAAACTTTTAGAAAATACTGTATTGATTATTATATAGATCAGGGGTCTCCAAATCGTTCATTCCGAGGGCTCCATCAACTACTGTGCAGTAAGTGGGGCTGACTGCATATTCAAGTTCCAAATAAAAAGGAATAAAATGAGTTTTTCTGTAGATTAAAAGTCTCCGTGGGCTGGATGAGATGGCCCCAAGGACTGCATCCAGCCTGTGGGATGTAGTTTGGAGACCCTTGATAGATCATAAGATAATGCATATTGGATACAGATCAAAGTCAAATGTGAACATATTTTACAAAACAAGATTACTCAGCAAACCAATGGACTTATATATCAAATTTAGTTGTGCTCTAAATTGTTTATACCATTGTGGCCATTTGCTGTTGTTGTTTTGCATTGCTTTGCCAACATGTGATTTTATTTTTGTCCTTTTACTGTTCTGTCACAAATATGATGGTGCTCACATTTTAGGTAAAAAGAAACCAAGTTACACCCTCCAGCAGATTGACTTGTCAGATTCATTATCTGGAAAATCAAAAGAAGATGAAGTCGTTTCTAGTTCTATCTGTTCAATAGTGGGAAGTTCAAAATCAATTGCATTCAGTCAAAATGTGAGATGCTTGGCTTTTGTTGACTCTACCTGTTTTATACACTTTTGTGCAGCAGATTTTGAGTAACATAAGTAATAAGTTGCAAAATTTCTCTCTAGAGGTCATTTGAATATCATCAACTACCTTGTGTACTTATCATTTTTGAAGAGAATTGGATGATCATGAGATTTGAAGGATGTAGGCCCCATTCACACTATACTGGATTCATCACAAATTGGATTACTTCCTATGTCAGATAGGCATTCAATTCACGCTATACCAGATGAATCTGATATTCTCCGTATTGCTTTTGTGGAGTGAAATCACTCTGCTGTGAAAGTGGTATGTATCTGATTACTTTCGATATCGGATCACTTTGACTTAGTATGAATGCATGAATCCAACCCGGAAGCTCTCACTGAGCTGCAGTCAGCTTTGTTTTTGAGTGTCAATCAATTTTCAAGCTGTGACAGTTGCCATGAAAAGTTCCTCTAAACAAAAATGAATTGAAGTGGAGTAGTTTCAACAATGCCTAAAACTGAATCTGATATAGTATGAACATGCAAAGTTTTGGTATCAGATTTGTTCAAGAATGTGGTACAAGATGAATCCAGTATAGTGTGAATGGGGCCTTAGATTATTTATTCTGCCTAAGAGTTATGCAACAACTACTTTACATGACTGACAATTGAATCAGATTGCAACTTTTCCTGGGCATCTGTGTGAGAGTTTTTTTTTTATAGTTCATTGCCTGATTTCTTCTGGCTTAGTTTCATTAGATATGTATTAGAAAATTCTTTTTTGATGTATTACTCAAGATTTTACTGCAAGAGTATTCTTTGTAACCTTTGCAGAACTTGTATTTACTTTTTGTGCAAAAATTTGAAGCATGAATGAAGTTGTTTGCTGAATAAAAGCAGTAATTATTTTAAGAAAATGCAGTTATAAATATTCAATTTTAGGGAAGTGTAATTGCATATATAAAAAGAAAAAAGTTGAATATAGTCTCAGTGAAAGAACAGTATAAAAGAAAGTAAGTGATTGCTATTACTGCTTGCAGGTGTTTTCAATTTCCAATGTTGAGTTATATGTTTCATGTTTGTGCTCCTCATGTAAGTAAGAATATCTCAATTATATTTACAGCACATTTATTTTTGCCTGAATTGTTTGGAAAAGTGAAAACTTTGATACTTAAGTGACATTTTCCTCCAAAAGTAATATTCTGTGTTTGGCAAAAACAAAGTAATTGCCATTTAATATTTTAAATGAAATTTCAACATCCTTACATACAAAGAGTAGACACAAACTAAGGTCATTTACATGGCTCATAGACAAGTCAAGAAATAGTGATAAACTGAAGATGCATTGTTTATATCATGTATCATATTTGTACTTCTAAAGATATTGATCCACTCATTTGGCTTGAAAATCCTGCTTACTGTCATTTTTGTCAAAATACTCTTAATGTGATCTTTGAATGTAGGAATATTTCCCAGAGTTGCAAACATCTGTAACCCTCTAGTTGTAAGGGAGAAGTTTTAAGTTTCCTTTGTAAAATTTTACCAATTTTGTTTGGGTTTTTTGAAACCAGATTTGGCTTTCAAGGGAAGGATTTTATAAGCATTGCTTTCCACCCAAGCAAAATGATGATAGCAACTGGTAACTGGATGGGAAAAATTTTGCTATGGTTGGTACCTTTTGAAATTTATGCTAAGGTCACAATTTATGTATCTTGAAGTAGAAACACTTGGCTTCTAGATTACTCTTTTTGAAAAGCATTGCAGTAGTATGGTTTATGGTTAGCTGTGAATGGTTTTATCTGCAAAAGACATTCTCTGATATCTTCAAGACATATATTTCTGTATTTAGATAATGACATTGGTTTGTCACCACTCTGGATTTAGTTGGCTAGCATGAGAGTAATTTAAAGTATAAAGAATATTATTATCTGTACAGTTGTTACCATGATTTAGTATATAGACTTTATTTATTTCCATTATGAGCATAAAAGTTTTGCTGTAATGCAAAAATATCTTGTTTTGTTTTATAGGTCAAATTTTCTCAATGGAAAGACACCAACAGTTGTGGAGCTGCATTGGCATGTTCACCCTGTTGATACAGTGTCCTTTACACATGATGGTACAATTTTATCTTTTGAAGCAACATTTTTATTATTCTTTAGTGGTTGAATGGTAAAAGTCAGCTGAGCTTACATATTTGCAGAATTACAGTATAATTCCTATATGAAAATCATTTCAATCAAGTGCATTGCTCTTTGTTGTATGTAATGACAGCAATAGCCAGCAGCTGTAGAATACAGGTCAGCTGACCATTGAAATGCTAGTCTCACTGGTATCTGCTTGCTTTTTATCAGAAGGCCATGCAATTCAAACTGTGCCATAAGGAAGCAAGACTTGAGACTGTCAACTCCTAAGTGCTCCCACACTTTTGAGGTCCTGAAGGGTACCCTTAGAATTTTCAGAAGACAAATTTGTTACATTTTTTAGAAGGAGTGTCTAGATGGGACCTCAGTCTTGCTGTATCCCTAAGGGTCCTGAGTGTCTTTGTTATGCCACTGTTGTTGAACTACTTTTTATGTACTACACCTTTAGACCAGGCCTTTGTGTTAGGATTTTTGCAGGTGAGTGACGAATTACTCGTGTTTTGGCAAAATTGTCTTTATAGTTTCCTATACTCTTGCTTCAAGGTCTTTATTTGCTCTCTGGAGGATTAGAAAATGTTTTGGTGTTGTGGCAGCTTGGTTCCCAGAAAAAGGATTTTCTTCCAAGAATGGGAGCAGAAATCAAATTCATTTCAGTATCTGCAGATGACAAGTTTGTAATAGTAACTTTAAGTAATAATGGTAAGTTGCTGTGGCTATAGAATCAATGGGAACTTGAGGAAGAACGGGGATGTAGAAAGCATTCAAAAAGTGAGGGGGCACATATCTTTGATGGTTACCCTCACAAGCAAAAAGGCAACTATGTAGGCTGCAATGGGGCATTTTAGATACAAATTTGTGAAAAATGGAGGGGACATATGTTTCCTGTGCCCCCTGTTTCCTACATCCATGGTAGAAATTTTGGAGAATATAGCCTCAATATAGTAGAGCCATTTTTTGACAACAATGCGTGTTATGTTATTTGATTTCCTTTGCCCATTCCACTTAATCTTTTGAAGTTCTTTGTTATTTTTACTGTACATGTAAATCTATCTTTGCATTACAGCAGGCCTACTTTCATCCTATTGTTATAAAGCTTTGAAATTAAGTCCCCTACCTGCTTTTGGGAACACCTGTAGCTATTACAGTTGGGTTGTCAAATTTTTCCTTCTTTGTTGGTGTTATGATTGAATATATTGTTTTTTTGCCAAGAATTGTCAATTTTTAATTTGCATTTTTTTCTAGTTGTCAAAATCATATCCCTATTAGATAGGAACTTGGTATCCATCCTACAAGGTTTATCTGAAGGTATGGATGCAGTTATATCTCTAGTTAGAATGAATAAACTTTGATTAGCAGACCTTGTCATGAGCAAAATACCACATGGTTGGTAGTAAGCATGTGGAATGATTTTGCACTGGCAGCTACACTGTTTAGGCATGCATATTTCCCATGCGCAGATCAGAAGAGACATTCAAAAGAAGTACATGCAATAAAGATAGCATTTAACAAGCTTACTTCTTCAAAGGGGAAATGAAACTACTGCAGTTTAAATGAGAAACATAAAGCACTTAATCATCCTACTTAAGGCTGTTCATGAAAATCAGAAGTGAGTGATGCTTGTGGTCAACACACTATTGTGTGAATTATGGAGAAAAGATAGTTATTTCCTTATCAGATTGTGGCATCAGAAATTGAAGTTATCAAGTGTTTGAGAAATACTGTTTGCTTGTGAAATCAGTTGCATGCACAACTTGATTTGTGAGTGTATGGAAGCATGCGCAAGTGGTTGCATGCTCTAAATGACAAGGCCCAAATTGGCCAAAACATATATTAGGTATTGATAGAGCGTATCAAAATTTGTCACATAGTTTTGGAATAGCAAACAATGGACACATCAGGGATATATATATATATATATATATATATATATATATATATATA
>WIPJ01004834.1:782279-833921 GCA_018155075.1 Cassiopea andromeda
TATATATATATGAATATATATGAATATATTCAGTGCTTCTAACTTGGGGTAGTCAGTTAGTAGAGGCTGTGGCTCATTCGAAGCTCGTGTGGATACTTCTGTTCTTACTCGAGTCAATATGATGCCAAGATCAATATTTGTTTCATTTGGTCCCTTTGCAGCATTAAAATTGCTGCAAAGGATTACCCATGAAATTGACAGTTACAGCCCTGTCTGTCCTGCCGCCCATCAGTTGAGGAATTTAATTTCATATATGCAAATGTACTACATACTGTATTATTGTAGTTTAAGTTCCATTTGAATTGCCACTGAAGCTCATGTGGTCACTGATCTTCTTTTTGCACATGCTTTTGTAGTAAGTGACAGACGAACTGACATACGGCTGGATCCTCGAACTGGCTGCCTTGCTCTTCCTGTCATTCCTGATGGGAGACTGCAGTTTTACAACCCAGAAAATGATTCTGTTTTAGCAACTGTAAGTTTTGTATGAATGACTTTATGACTTATGGGAATGAAACTCTCTAGTGTTGAGAAATTCTGATGAATTGAATTTTTATTTTGTAATCTGCTTAAGGGAGAGAGCAGCACAAACTTTTAGTATACAGGAACTGGTATAAAATTTCTTAGGAAGTGCATTGATTGGAAATTTCACAAACATTTCAAATGGATTGCTGACATTTTTTAATAATCCAATCTAAAAATTTACAACAGCTATGCACAATTACAAGACAATGCCTTGGGGAGAATGGAAATATATTACTACACCAAGGCTTGCAGGCCATTTTACATTAGTACCATTAAGCTACAATTTCCCTGCATGCCGTCTATGGTGTTTCAGTTGTGTAGGGATTCACAAATTTGACAGTTAGAGGCAAAGTATCTTTAATCAGCACATTTGTAGCTTGAATCATCCCCTATGCAGATATTGGGATACACTCCTGTTCAAGGAATAAATGTAGTTTTGGATACATACTTTTGTGCAGGAAATCATAATTAGATATATTTCTGGCTCTGATTATGTTCCTTAGATGATGGCACTGTCGAAGCTCATATAAAACAGTTATTTTTGTATGAGTCAAGAAGTAGCCAAGATTAAAGCCCTTTCATTTGGTCCCTTGGAAGAGCCTCCTATGCCATCTGAGGATTACCCATGAAATGCACAGTGATTAATTTTTGCTTTGCTTTTGAATGTTGATATTACTATTGGCTCCTTTTTTACTTCATGGATGATAAGACTTGCCTATATATCCAAAGAAGATGCCTTTCTTTTACAATCATTAAGCATTATAGTGATTCAAAAATAAGTTTGGATCCCTCATAGATATGTCATCTCTCTTTATGTGTATATGGCATGCCCTCAATATCTGGGACTTACAGTGAGAATCTAAAATTGTTCCCAGTTAGCAGGAGTCCCAGTATAGCAGGGCACTTCGTAATTGGGAGTCATGGATAACATACTGTCATGAGAGTTGTCACATATATCACTTTATAACTTCTTGCCCCTTTTGATATTCCCCATATTTTTCATGCAGATGTCTGTCCAACAAAAGTACTTTTGATTCCCCGTACATTTTACCTGTTATGAAATCATTAATTTTTTGTGTAGGGAATCATACCTCAACAAGCAAATGCATGATTTATAGAAATATGTACTATTTTGGCCTCCACCACTGTTCATCAAAGGACAGCTACTGCTGTGACCCTAAAAATTGATTCCAATTAATGAAAGTCCCACTTATCAGAGGTCCCAGTTAAGTGAAGGAAGTAAATGAAGATGTATAGGAAGTCCTAAGAGAATGGAAGTGTTGCCTCACTCAGGGATAATGCAGAGGGGTAGAGGGAGAAGCACCCGTCCTGCCTTTCATGTAGCAAAGCAACAGGGTGCAAAAGTACCCTTTGTGCAATGCAATAGCTTGCTTTGTAATTGTCAATATGACACAAGGGAGATGAAACTAACTATTTATATCTATATAACCAATATTTGATTTGAACAGATAGCTGTTTATATGACTTTGAAAAGTATTGCCCCTGCAAAGGGATAGCAGCAAAGAGTCCTCACAGGGTGCCTTAGTACCCCCTCAGTTTCTCAAATTCCTTTGATTGTCTATGGTAGTTTGTGCCTGTTGGCACCCCTGGTACCTGTTATCTGGGGTCCCAGTTATCTAGAGTACACTGTATATTCTGTTCTTTCTTCCTCTCCCTTCCTCTCCCTCTGTATTTCTTTATTTCATGCATTCTCTCTTTCTCTCAGAGTATTCATGCTTTATGGTATAGGTCAGTCTCTTTCTTAAGGAAATGTTTTTGTTTGGTGACCAGCACACACAAATGAATTTGCCCATGTGATTGCACTAGTAATAAAATTATTATATTCATTTGTACCCATCAAATCAAGAAAAAGTGATGGCATTGAAATGTTTTTGTTTTACCTGTAAAATGTGAAAAACACTTTTTGCTTGCAATGAAAAGCATGTGTGAGTGGGTGTGATTGTACATGAAAAATGACAAGGATTGATAGTTAGAATGCAACTTAATTGGCTTATTAGTTTGTGGTTAATCTTAAAACAAGTTCAATTCAGCTTGATTTTTTGTTATTCATAATATCTTTTTGCATTTTCTGTTGAACAGTTTGATGTTGTTGGTCAGAATTATGTTGTGGGACCAAGAAAGAAAGCAATCACAATGTCACAGATTCAACATTTTGATTTTAATGATGATGGCTCTTGGCTAGCAACGGTATGACTTTTGTGTGGCTGCTGTGCTATTGGAAGTGTAGTGGATTTTATTGCAGAGGATACTTGCAAGGCTAAGGGGTTAAGAAAGAAATACTGACTTATGCGGGTTGGCCTCTACCAGTTATTTTGTTATTCAGGAGTGCATTTTCTAGCAAAATGTTTCAAATTTTGTTGCAGCACATTAGCTCTATTTTAGTTGGGGGCACAAACATATTATATGTATATCTGTTGACTTGTGGCCAACACATACATGCTTGCTGTGGCACCCAATACTTTGTTTTGTTTTCCTTGGAATATTTTATCTTTGATGTTATGCTACCATTTTATCACCATTTGATGCATTTCTAAACTTATGCTTGCCAGTGCTTGAAGTTACAATATCTAATTTGAATGTTGATATTGAGCCCTATTAGGAATGCATTGCAGAATGTTCTGCATTAGTTGCAATTGTGTATACATCACTGCAAGTCCTCTTGATGGTACAGCTGGTTTAAAGTCAATCATTATCACTGTAGATTGAACATGGAGAGTATGAGCTCATTCCAGATGAAGTTAAATTAAAATTTTGGCATTATGATGTAGCTAGTCAAAAGTAAGTTTAGTTACACTTTCTGAAGTTAACCATTTTAGGGAACCACTCACAGTGTAATGTATCAAGGTCATTCTTTACCAAGCCTAATTTCTTTATTGAATAGCATATAGTAGTGCAAATCTATAGCTGCACCTTTTTATTTAAAGACAAATCTTAGCACACTTTCTTGTAAAGCATTGCAAAACAGCGAATACCTCCAGCAAGGCTGTCCAAAGCTACCTCTGGTGCTGTTTTAAGTTTTTATATTGACCACTTGGGTAAGTTTGTGTCGAATAAGGAGATTTTGTGGCCCTGTGCCACACTAATGCCAACTTGTATGGCTCTCATGGAAATCCATTTTTAATTATGAGGCTTTCTTTACCCTCCCAGCCAAAAAGGTTCCTGGCCCCTGGTGTAGTGTATCAAGGTTTGCTGAGTCTAATTTCTTTATTGAAAAGCACCTGGTAGTGTAACTCCAAAGCTGCAGCTTTTTATTTGTACTGGGATCTTCTAAGTTGGTAACTAGTTGGTTTCATTTTGTAGAATAGTATGTTTTGGTGTTTTTTAATGTTTTTTCTATTCTTACTGCCTATATTTTAATCAACATTTTGCTAGAAAAGTCTTTGCTCTGAAAGCTATTGAAATGACATTTTTAATTGAAAGGTATCATTTGATAACAATTTCTGAGACACCACATGATGATACAGTTACTTGCCTCCATTTGAGACCAAGACCTGAAGCATCTTCATTTGATGAAATGGCTGTTACTGCTGGTAAAGATGGGAAAATTAAGTTTTGGGTACTTAAAGTAGATGGTAAGGAAGGTACAATTTTTATTATGCCCTTAAGTTTTCTGTTCTGTGTCATTCAGTTGGTTTATGTGTAGGATTTTGAGGTGGAAAGGGGACATTACTGTTTCATTATGTGTCCTAGATGATGATTAAGGGAAGTGCAAGATGGAATTGCTTAATAAATAAGTATATTTCAAGTAGATATGTGATTCTTTTCTTGGAATAAGTTACGGGATAGCCACCTTTTCCAGACTAGGTCTGTCCTAGCAAGACCGGTTGTTATCAGAATTTTTTGATTACTTGTGATTGATTTGAAGGTCAGTAGTTTTCTGTTGTATTCCATAGGTTAGTTTCAGAATTCTATATACTGTTTTCAGTCTTAAGGACAATACAATATGCATTCAGTGTAATTGATCATGCCTTCATTATTGCATGATTAATAAGGGAAGAATGCAAAATAACATGCTTTGATTTGCTTGGTGAAGATAGCAAAGGTCTTCATTTGCAACCATTGGAGCACACAATTCAATTGTAGTGAAACGCAATTCTGTGCGATAATCCAAAGTGTAGTTGTTGGGTTTCTACCTTGTTGATTAAGTACTTACAATTGTGTTATGCAGAAGGAAGTGATGATGAAATTGCTTCTTGGAAGTGTCATTCTGCTTCTTCTTATGGTAGTATGTCTTGTGGCAAGGCTGCTTTCTCAAAAGATGGCTCTCTATTGGCAGTCATTTATAACAAGGTATTTCTCGTTCATTGATAAGCTGTATCAAGCAATAAGGTACTTAATGTCCCATTACCAGAATTTTAAATTTTTAAGGGTCGATCAGATAATGGTATAGAAGATTTTGAAGGATTCAACTTGCCAAAATTGAGGCCAATCCATATATGATGCTGGCAAATTGCTGGATTTACTGTATTGAAGCTTGTTGTTCCTTGTTGTATTCCATTTGTTGCTGGGTGTTTTAAGTGCTTTCTCTTAAGTGCCTAATTGCCATCCCCCTGCTAATCCCCCCGCTCTTATTAGGACCCCCCGCTTATTAGTTTTTGCTCAAAAGTTTTTCAAACCATGTTCCAAATGGATGTTTTGAGCAAATCTTCTTGTCTGTTAGCAGTGTTTTTGTGCTGCGTACATTCTCATGACCGTAGATGCCCAATTTATGAACATAGAGTGCTTCATAGCAGTACTGTCATAGATTTCAAAGCATTTCTCTTCCCCCCCATTTGTTCTAAGCCCCTTGCTTTTTAATTTTTTCCATTGTTTCCAACTCCCCTCCTATTCCGACCCCCCTGCTCTGACCCCCCTAAAATTAGGCTCTTAAGAGTATTATAATATGTAAATTCATTTCGAGATAATGCCAGACAATTCTCATAAGTTGCAGAAAGTTTTTGTGAATTCTTCATCATTGCTGCATTTGCAGTATGCACAGATATGGAATGTAATGAACAAATTTTTTTCTGCAGGAAATTACTATATGGGATTCTGAAACTGGCATGCTGAGAACAACTTTTTACTGCCCAGTTAATGAAAAATTTAGGTCAGTATATTTTTATTGAATATGCGAATTTGCTGAGCTTTGAATACATGTTTTTTTATTAAGAAACAAAATCTCTTGCTTCAGCCTGGATGTTTCTTAACATTTCATCAAATTCAGCCTTAAATGTGTCTTAAATTTAAAGACTTCAAATCACAGTAGCAACCCAGATTAGGCAATTGTAATGCAAGAAAAAGGATGCTCAGGTTTTGTGAAACATGTACTGGACGTTAATAGAGTACCGGAGTGATGATGTCATGAAAATCCATTTTTAGAATTTTCAGTTTTTGACCACATTTAGTGAAAGAGCAGCGCAAAATAGGCATGTGTTGATAATTTTAATTGAATTGTGTCAAAATGTTATGAAATATGGCCATTTAATGACAGAAAACTTGCCATGCAAACCACTGTTTTTGCGGCCTGGATCTTAACTTTTAGCTCCAGGCTCAAAATACAGTGATTTGATAGGAACTATGTCCATATTCAATTGCCTATATTTCGGTCATTATTTCTCAAATCGAGCTGAAATTTGTCACTAATAGCTATTTCAAACAACTTTTTCAGAATTTAAGGCCAAAATTAAAATATTCAAAAAATAGAATTTTCATGACGTCGCACTTCGGTACTCTGTTCTATTTTCTTGCTAGTTTTATCAAAAATTTACTAGTAAAAATAGTGTTTGAAAGTTATTATTGGAAACTCAAGTCTGCCCATGTTTCTTAAATGTTTCTTAATTTTCGCCTAATTTTAGCCACATTTTTCTTATAAATAAAACATGTAGATGATTGCTTATCCTCTTGTCATCCTTTATTTAACATTCTCATTTTTGACAATATTGAGTTATAGAAGTTACCCTAAAATTCTGTATTCTGAATATGAACGAGATTAGAGAGCTGAAACAGATACTAGATTGTAAAGAAAACAAGAAATATTGTATTTGTGTAGTTGATGTACAAAATGTCATGTGATGTTTTGAAGGAAATGCAGAAAACTGTCTTATGTAATGTTTTTAGTATGTCTGTTCCTAGAATTTGTCGTACATAAATAAGCGCTTGATATGCATTTTATGCTGATTTCTACGTTGATTTATAATTATGTTTCTTCGTTTTTAGGGATGTTACATTTGGCGCCGGCTCATCTGATCATTATCTGTTGACCAGAACCACTCATTTCATTCTGTGCTGGAACCTGCTAAGTTGTTCAATGTGTTGGAGTATTGAAGCAAAAGTCACTGCTATGACTGTAGACCCATTTTCGGGATACTTTGCAGTTTTTGCAGTTCATCACAGGGAGAAAAACAAGCGTAAGTTATGGTGCAGTATTTATTTTGCCTGTTCTCATTTCATTGATACTTAACTTATTAGGTGGAAAAGCTTTCACAGCTTACGATATCTTTTAGTATGTTCAAGGTAGAAGCTTAATAATTTTTCTCTCAGTTCTTATTTAATCAAGCATTTTCGTTCAGAAGTTGAATGATGTGAATATACTCGATGAAAGCAGGCAGCTTGATAAATATCAACTTGATAGGAATTCCTTTACTTTATGTTCTTGCCATACAGTATATTAAAAGTATATTGATTGCTAAAAATTTTCTCGTTACTTTCTTTCAGTTTGCTTGCTTGATGCAGCAACATCAAAAGTTGTTTGCAGGATGGGAAAAGGTGGCAGTGCATTTACGGTTAGCTCAATGGTTTTTTCTTCAGTTGAAACAGTCAACTATAAAGTGAACGACAATACTAGAAAGATTGGAAAGCTTTATGCGCTCACTGCAGCGAAGGTAATACTATTATGCAATATATATTTCCTTGAGCATTTGAATTTGCCTGCTAGTGTTAATCAGAAATTGGGTGTTTTTGAATTGTATGAGAAAATTGCCAAAGGGAGTAATCGACATTTTAATGAGAAAATTTGTTTTTGTTGATCACAATGTTTGTTATTTT
The DNA here is from genome assembly GCA_018155075.1 of Cassiopea andromeda. Lineage (NCBI taxonomy): Eukaryota > Metazoa > Cnidaria > Scyphozoa > Rhizostomeae > Cassiopeidae > Cassiopea > Cassiopea andromeda. The sequence goes on from WIPJ01004834.1 coordinate 789,849, forward strand.
GGTTGGAGTGGACCTAGATCATGCCATTCTGCCTTTGTGATAGGCAGGGATAGCTTCGGTGTAATTTTGTCAATATTAATAGATGCTTTACCCACTCGCTTCCCCTGCTTCACTTTCCACATTTCTAATTTGAAAGAGTGTTTTAGCAACTGAGTCTCATGGCTTTGTACAGCGGCGGACAGTAAGGGTGCAGTGCCCCCCCCCCCCAATAATCCAGACTTGCAAAAATATGGTGAAGATCCATTAGTAGTGGTATACGCCTTGGCTTTAATGAAGATTTCACCTCCCCCACAAACAGTTATAAAGTGTCCGCCACTGCTTTGGTAATTGCAAGTGAGTGCCCCATACCCAATTGGCTCTCTAAAGTTCTGAGGGTTGTTTTCAGGATGTTTACAAATTTGGTCCAAAAGTAGAAGAAGGTGGAAGTCATACGTTTGTAGTAAGTGTTACTTTAATTGTTCTCTTTTACTTGTGTTCATTGATGTAGTTTTTGACCGAAAAGTCGCTGTTACTCTATGGAATGGGGGGTGGACTGTAGTGAAGACAGTTATTTGACTCTTTTAGTTATCAGTAATTTGAGTTGGTATATTGTGTTGCCTTTGACGCTCATCATCTGAGTTAACTTTTAAGCACAGGTTGACCAGTGTTGAATATTTCAAGACAATTTTTTCTATGCGTATTAATTTAATTCAAGAGACTGACACAAAGCTCCTATACATCTTGAAAATACTTTGGCAGTTTGGCATTCGAGTGCTAGAGGATTTTCCTAGGAATATAATTCTATAACCTTTTTCATTGAAGATTAGGAAACTGTAAGGTCTATTGTCCTTTTTATGACTGGATTGCATGCCTTTAAGTGTTTTGAATGTATTTATGTCTGTAGGAAACACTAGAAGAGCAAGTAACTTCAGAATTTGCGAATATATTCGGGTCTCTTGAGCAGCGCAGAGGTATGTGCAATGTGTATCATTTGCTTTTTAATTATTAGGCTGTTATTCAAAATTTTATTTTTCTGAAAACTGTGTCAATTGTATTTTTCTAAAGCTAATTTCTCTGACAAGAATTTGCTATTTATTGACTTCAACTATAAGACTCTTTTACTGTTAGCAAGTATGCACTGTTGTGAGCTTGCTATTTCTCCTACTAGAGACCTAACAGGACTCTCAATAGAGCCTGGTTTTGACTGCCGCGTTTAAAATGGAGGTTCTTTTATGGAAATGCATAGATTTATCTAGAAGTTTATGTGGCATATGCATCACATCTATACCACTGTGCAAATACCCAGATGTTTCTATCATCTTGTAATGGAAATGTTAACAGCGTTTTATAATTGTTTGATTTTATTCATTCTCATTAGTTTACTGCTGTTAGAAAAGCAGCAATTGTTTCAGATATTAAGAAATTTATTTGATAAAGCATTGAGGAAAGTTCAATTTCATACACATTCCATTCTTTCACCAGCTGAATATAATACTAGCATAGACTCTGAGGAGACGTTTAGGACAGCACCTGGAAACCATTCTGCACCCCTTGTTAGAAAGGTAAGACATTTCCCTTCCACTGAATGTACTGTTCATTTGGCAAATTGAAGGATTACACATACAAGATTCTTTGCTACTGCTAGGTTCTCGCTCATAGATTGTTGTCTATAGATTAAGAAAGTATCGACAAAAAGGAAGAAGTTCGATACACACTTGTCCACAGAATCGAGTGTTGGAAAACTATTTTCGCACTGTACCTGATGAATTAAACATGGAAAAAGAGATGCTGGAAACATTTATCTGTGTTTAGATATTAGAAAATAAGGAAACAGCCCAAGGAAAATGAAATTCTATCTACCTATCGACAAAAGTCTGCTAGAAGTAGAACATGTTCTACTTCATCGACAAGTGGGTCGTCGACTTTGTTCGCACACAGTGTCTTAGTTGGCACATGCCGACATTCCTCGTTTTTTTGCCGAACTTCCGAAGCTATAGATGAAAATCTGCAGTGTGAACCTAGCATAAAATTACAAAGTATGTTCAATTCAGAAACAGTCCTCTTGGCTGCTATCGCCCTTGGTCCCTATTGCCCTGGACCATCTCGCCCTTGGCCGTACATGCATATTCGACATTTGACCTTTCACATGGGTATTTTAATTCAGCACTACAGAAGCTTTGAGGTTTGATGACTCATTGGTGGAATAGGAAATTTGTTATCTTTTATGCTCTTTGGTTGAAATTGTTAGCTAGATGAACTGTGTTTGTAAGCTTGATGTCTGAAAGAAACTACTTTTTATAACAGTGGTAGAAGTACGAAGATGATTGCAAAATACGAATATGACTAGGCTATAGATTTGTCGGATGTTTTCCATTGAAATCTTGCCTCGTTGGTGTATCTTTAAAATGGGAGATGTAGCTGTGATGGTGGTTCAGATGTTGAATTATAAGTTCTGACATTTTAATGTCTGGTTTGCAATCTGTGAAGTTTTTGTACATAACTGTGAATTATTTCTTAGGTACGTAATGGCATGTATCCTTCATGTCATAGATAAATGCTACTTTGATAGTTGTATTTTTCTAGATCATTGGCACACCATCTCATGTCTTACCTTCAGTTACATCATTGAGCTCTGCGTTTTTTAAAGCTGTCACCTTAACAGTTGCGCCTGCATTGTCGTAAGTGTTTTCTCTTTGAGATTTATTTGCATTACAATTTTTCTAGATCTTTCATTTTTGTCTTGGGAAAAAATCTCATATCTGGAGCATATTTGAAAACATCTTCAGTTACCTTACTCTCAAATGCCAAATAAACGGGGGGTCCTAATAAACAAGGGGGTTGGAAAAAATTCCGAAATTTAATAAACGGGGGGGTCGGAATTAGAGAAAAAGTTTTGAATGATTATACAAGGAAGGAAAGAACAAAAACAGGTTTTCATAAAGCATAAAACTAAACTATATACAGCAGTAAGCAATTTTACCATGAAAATTGGGCGTAAATAGTGCTAAAAAAGAAATGTAATGAACTGAGGGGTTTATAAAAAAATGCCAATTTCCGTAAAACTAATAAACGGGGGGATCGTAATAAGGTTCTGGGCGTTGGAAAAAAATTGAAAAATTAATAAGCGGGGGGACGTTTATTTGACACCTGAGAGTACTTTGCACAGTTCCAGTTGACTGCAGCTCTTTCAAATGTAGAGATAAATTTTGTTGAGGGAAGTATGGTAAAATCGGCAGCTGTAGAGAATTTTTGCCGTTTGAGATTCCAACTTCAAAATTTCGTAACTCTAAAACTGGTATTCATACTGTGCTCAAACTTGTGTTTTTTCATACCTCACAAATGTGTGTTTATGTTTATTAATAGTGAGAAAATTCTGAGAGGGTGGGTAGCAATGATAGATGATTTGTGCGGTTTTGAGATTGATTGGCCCACCAGCCTTTATGAACCACCAGGCAGTAGTCGGCACTTTGTGATTCAGATAAAGTCACCAAAACTCTAAATAAGGACATTTTAGGGTTATTGGAATGTTTCATATTATCCTTATGCGGCTCAGTTACACCCTGGCTCTGCTGTCAGTTCACAAAATCAGAGAATTCAGGGAAAATCTGGGAGTTTTATTTTCAATTAGGGAAAATCAGAGGAAAAAGAAAGCTGTTGTGAAAATCAGGGAAGTTTTAGAGGTACTATTGTTTGATTTTAGAGTTGTGACTTTCTCTGTACTCAGTCACACATCCAGTGGAGTTTGACAATTGCCAAGTTTTACCATTGTTTATGGCACTTTTTTCTGTGCAGTCGGTTTGAATTGCAGTTCTGCATTTTATGGAACCAAACTTTTGAACTGCAAAAATAGGGTCAATGGTCTTTCAGACCTCACATCTGTCGAAAGAAATTACAAGAATATCAGGGAAAATCAAGGAAAGATAGGTAGCATTTTAACAAAAATATCAGGAAAAATTAGGGAATTTTGCCTTGAATTAGCAGTGGCAACTCTGTGTCTTGTAGAATTTACTTCATTTCTTCTTTTAGCAAATATGAATCTGATGAAGAGTCAGAGAACTCAGGTTAGTGAATCATGCAGTCATCTGCTGATAACTGGTTTAAAGTGTGGTTTTTGAAGGCATCAACCAAATCGATTATTATTTTCTGTTGGACGTTTTATGTTTAGTTGAAAAAGTATTTATTATGATTCAGATTAGGGATTTTGTTCAAATAGATAGTCCTTGTTGGCAGAAGAGAATTACTACGCTACGGAGCATTTGCGTAGCTGGTAGCAATATCATTGGCCTTGACTGGGTTTAGTAATTTGTAGGGCATGATCAGAAAAGCTAAAGCTTGTGTAGTTTTACTTGGTCCGGGTATATTTTAGAAGTTAATGGGAAATTTGGCAATGAAATTTAGGCAAAGAGGTGTTTTGAAAAAGGAATGCCCATCCAGCTTTCGTATATCCACTTGTTTTCTCATAGATTTATATGTCACTTGCGTGGAATATTCTATTGCCTTTTTGGATCATTTTGATCTACAGGTGGAGAGGCTGAAGGTAGTGATAGTGATGAAGAAGTTCTAAATGAGAAAGACAATGAGCTGGTGACTCAAGGAAGTGCTTCATTCATACCAGTTGCCCAGAAAAGTACGTCTGATGTGGCAGAACGAACTCACAAAGTAGATTTTAGCTGGATTTCTAAATTTATAGCCTCTAAATATAGTTCATGATGCTACAATGAGCGAAAAATAAGATATATAACATTTAGAATGTATGCATTTGTGTATAGTTGAATAATGACTTTACCTCTCATTTAATGGAAATACACCTGATTTTAATTGAAGATAGAGTTTTGTGTTTTTTGCAACGTGTATGCATATACGTCACTGGCAAATGAAGAATAATAAGGATGTCTCTCTACGAAGACTACCAGCTCTACATTGTCGTGCTTTGAATTGTAATGCCATGTAAATGGGAGTGTTGGATTTTCCATGTTCATTACACCTCTTTGGAAAATCCTTAGCTTTTAGAGAGGTACGGGAATAAGGTACAGTATTGCTGGTTTCTAATGGTATAGTGCATCTGTAATGATTTACATTCCCTGTTTCGTCCTTTTAGAGCAGGGCTGTCAAGCTCAATTTGGCCCGGGGGCAACATAAGGCACATATCAAATCATGCAGACCTGGTAGGTTGACGGGGTCCAAGAGGGCTAGGTGACAAGGGCGTAAAATTCATCGCATGTTTCCTATCTGGCACGCTAGACCATTGCGAAATAACTGGGGAAACAACCTTAAAAATGCCAGGTAGTACAGGTAAGAACAATTCCCCTGTGTTTCAGTTTATTCAAAATCCTTTGGATGCCGCATTGAATCCATTGGTGGGCCGGATCTGGCCTGCAGGCCGTATGTTTGGCACCCCTGTTTTTAAATGTTTGCTATGACTGTATCGTTGCCTTTTCACATCGACTGCAACTATGAAACACGGGGGGCATGCTTTGTATTTCGTATGCCCTTATTTTGTCCTTTTGTTCACGATCATTGTTTTGTAGGCAGAAATATCAAGCATTTTGTTAATTCCGCAGTCACGTATTAGTCTCCATAGACGTGGCGTTATTATCTACATTTGCATTGTCTGTGTTACTGTTTGAAGAGGAAGATTTGGTTCTTCTTCGCATACTCCTGGATGTAGTGGTGGTCGCAGTTCTAAATGCTGGATTGAAAACCGCATATATGAAGGGGTTACATGCAGAATTGAGGTACTGCATGAATGAACTAACCTCTAGGAATATCTGTATGTAAGGTGGAAGATGTTTGATGTTTACGACGTAGTATACGCTAAAAGCGAAACTCGGCATCCAACAAATGGCGAATATTACCGTCACTGCCAGCATTTTCTTGATTATTCGCCTCTCGTTTATTTGTTGCATGTTCTGCTGGTTTTTGAAAGAGAGATTACGACTTCTTATCTTATGCAGTAGAACCAAGTAGCACGACACAAGGAAGCAACTTGGAAAGATGATTGCTACGGCAACTAAAATTCCCCAGCTGGTTTGCGTTGTGAAGAAATGCTGGAAGAGAATAGCGTTGACAAGAGCCAGCAACCACGGGATGATTAAAAGTTTCAAGGCAGTACTCTTCAATTGCAGTTTCCTCCTGTGATAGAATGGCTTGCTTATCGCCATCGCCAGGTCAAATGCCATTAAACACAGGTGCAGCATAGATGATGAGAGCAATAACACTACTGACGCAAGCAGCACAGAGCGAAGAATGTTTATATGTTTGAGTAGTGACGTTTGGTTATTGAACGATATCCATTTTAATAGTAGATACAATGGAATACAAACAACTCCAACAAGGATGTCTGTTATTGCTAAAGAGAATATGTAGTATTTTATGACATTTGGTACCTTTCTCCTTATGATGACATAGCATACCCAAGCATTTGCCAATATGCAGACGATTCCTACCAGTAAGTAAACCGGAATCACAATCTTTACGTCGACGACATAATATCCCATGGCTGTAAACGTGATGAGTTTCTTTTGCTTCGAAATTACATCATTCCTAAGCTTAGTACAAGTATGTTTCTGACCGATATAAAAACGAAAGTATGTTACAACTGAAATTTTCCAAAATGTCAATTTCCTCTTTATGACTTTTATGAAGGTGGTCGTATATTATCGTCTGAGACATTTGCTACGACACGCGGAATGGACAGCACAATTTGCAAATGAGACTGTCAAGCACCCACTGATACATGAATAGAGGTATAATATGCACACAGACCTACGTACCTTTCGAAGCATGTGGTATATACCTAGCATTATTGACATTTGAATTAGAAATTTTTATACAGGCATAACATGCATACATAATTTATTTGTAAAAGCAGGTTAAATGCATTTGAATAGGGGTGTCCAAGCTATGGCCTGCGGGCCAGACTTCTTTGTCTACGGAAAAAGTAGGGAAACTTACTCGTATCCTGCCTTAATTAACCGCTTACTTTAAGTTATGTTGAATAGGAACTGAATAAATTAATATTAATTAAATAATTAAAAGCAAAATTGCGGTTTTACTTATTTTTTATTTGGACCACAGTTGTGTTCTTGCCCCCCACCTGCTGTTTATTAGCTGATATGGCCCTCGGGCGGAAACGTTTGGAGGCTCCTGCGTTAGAGCTTAAACCCTTGCCGATTTTAATGTATTATTAACAAACCTAGAAGAGCTATGAATAAACGATTGGAAGCATTTGAAATGTGGTGCTACAGGCAAATGTTGAGGGTATCATACATTGATCACTAGACGAGTGAAGATGTGTTGGGCATGATGAAGATAGCTCACTGATGATAGTATAAGAATAAGAAAAGTTAAGTATTTCGGGCATATGATAAGACAAAATGGGCTACAGATACTTTTTTAGAAGGGAAGATCAGGGAAAAAGGGAACAAGGAAGGCAAAGAATTACATGAATAGACGTCAAGGAATAGACAGGAAAGAGTTATGGTGAATGCGTGAGAGCTGCGGAGAACAGGCAAGAATGGAGGTCCGTAACAGCTAGCCTGCTGGGAGCAGACTTCACAAAATGATGATGATCAGAAGAGCCAACATAGAAATGCAATTTTTAATCTTTGACATCTAGTTAATGCTTAAGAACGGGTTTGGTGGCGCGAATGACTACCAATTCGAGTCTTCTTAATGTTTCGCACCCACCCCCCTTAATCTCAGACACCCCCTCTCTATAAATTCAATAATATATGTTTTTAAGTATCACCCTAGTTTTCAACAGCATGCATACTATAGGTGAGTCAACGAAGGGCAGTGTCATTCGATCATTGGTAGCATTTCAAGCCTATTCTCCCCCCTATAACTTGAAAACGCCCCATCGCACGCCTGATCAACATTCGGACTTCGAGTCTACACCCAATACTACCCTAGAAAAACCGTCATAAAATCTCTCAATCGCTGATAATACACCTCACTTTCCCACTGGTCAAATAATCGTTCGTGGAATTGCCACTACATGCTTCATCAACATATCAACGGATTTTTGGTTACCGTACGAAAGGCTTCCACAGGCAGGGCAATACTATTCATTTTTTGATAAATTCTAAACAGTCAATTCTTCGTTTCCAATTTAACAGAATAGAAAATTCTACGCAAACCATTCGCATCTATGCCAACAGAGCTTGTAAGTCAGAATTTTCAGTTTGCTGTGAGTCTTGTATTTCAAATTCATTAGGCTCTCTGGTTAAAAAGCTATTTGGAGCGGTAGAGTAGCTTCAGTCCCTGCAAACCGAAGTTGTTCGTCAAGTTTCATGCTGTTTCGGGATGCCATGCATGCAAAATTTCGCTCGAAGTTTGCCATGAGTTGAAAGTGATTCAATTTTTTGTGCGAACAAAATGCAGATTGAGCAAAATAATTTTTACAGCACTACGCATTCCCAAGACAAAGTTCAATCGAAAAAGGTGTTCGCGCGAACAATTCCGCCTATTGCAAAGTAGGCTTGAATCCAATTCTGCTTTGCAAGCGAAAAGTTAGTAACTGGCAACCGCATTAACTAATGCAATTACGTGCATTGTTATTGTACTTTTGATTGTTGAATCAGTTTGTATTGTCAGACGTGATGTGTTTGTTGTATTGTACCTTGAGAGTTTAGGCGGTCGTTGATAATTGAGAAATTAAGCGAGCACCTACCGGTGTGAAGATTGATTGCAATTATTTTCCAGAGTGGAGCCAGTCCGAGAGTATTCAGGTGAGATAGAGCACCGCTGACCAAGCACGTCAACACTTTAAAGACTGAGCCAGAACGATTCTAATAGAACATCTAACAATTACATGTTTGGGAAGGGAATAATCACAACATTGTGAAGTGGTGGGCACCTGAATACTCTCGGACTGGCTCCACTCTGGAAAATAATTGCAATCAATCTTCACACCGGTAGGTGCTCGCTTAATTTCTCAATTATTTTCCTTGAGCTGGAGCCCAGTCCTCGAGATTCATGTGAGACTTTAAAGCAAGAATCGTGATGGCCTCTATCCTCATGATATGATTGACTTTATAACTAAACAAACACTAACTGTTAACAGCAGTTAATGAACAAAACACTTACAGTAGAAGTACATTGATCAGAGGGTGTCACCTGGTATTTATTACATATATCAGAAAAAGAATAGAGGTCATCATGTTTGTCTTGGAAGTAACAGGCAGGCCCTGCCTAGCAAATGTTATAAAATCTAATTTTTATTCTATAATCTAGACACCCCTAAACTATGTCTTCCACTGTTCAACAAAACGTTGTTAGGAATATAAACTGTTCTACTAAGGAGTATTCAAGTTGTTCAGAAGCAATTTTTCCCCAAAATTTTCTGTAATAGGCCGTTTGTAAAACCTTGAAAAAGCATTGGAACTTGTCCATCCTGCGGCTCTGTTGATCTCTTTTAGTGAAACCCCAGCTGCTAAGGCTGCACTGGTAGCTGCTGATCTTGTTGAATGTGATTTAAAATTATTATCAATGTTGGCCAGCCTGAGAACTTTCCTGCACCATCTTGACAAAGTTGGTGTAGTCACCGGTTGGTGTGGAGCTTTGAAACTTATAAAAAGCTGGATATAAAGGCCTCTCAAATGTCCCGTGAGTTCCAAGTATCGCTTTGTTAGCGCTACTGGACACAAATTGATGTCCAAGGGATACTTTTTAAGTTCTAATGGTGCCAAATGATTCCCCGATCTAGAAGTTTTCAGCAATTGTGATACGTAAAATGTGCATTTAGACTCAGTTAATTCCATATGCGTGACCGTTATTTTCGCAAGTGTCTGGTCTCTTTGTGCTGTTAGCAAACAGTAAAGCGTTACTAATTTCAATGATAGTTCTTCCAAAGATATTTTGTCTATTGGTTCCATTGATTGTAGATATCGTAATACGTGACCAGCGTCAAAACACGAGTTATATCTTGGAAGAGATTGTCTAAGTTTAAATATTCCACGCATAAATCTTTGTACTAGCGGCTGCTTTCCAAAAGTATAACCATCAACAGGTGCTAGGATTAGCGATAGCGCCGACCTTGCAGTGTTTATAGTTGAATAACCTCCATTGGAATCATGGTATAATTTTGTGAGGAATTCAATACCTTGTACAATCGAGGCTTTAAAAAATGGTATGTTATTTCTATTACAATATTGAATCCATTTGTCTATATATAATTTATACTGTTTGCTAGTTCCATCCGCTAATGAGCTTGAAATTATGTCAATGGCAGCATTGGACAAGTCCTTTCCTTTTAACGTTTCGCGGAAATATGACAAGCCAGAAGTTGAAGCTTCTTGTACATGGGATGTATTTCCTTTGCTTTGTTCGGAAGGTATAACAGATCTTTGCTAGGAGGTAAAATAAAAGGTTTTGATATTTGCATTTGTGCTATAAGAGGGAACCATGGCTGGTTAGGCCAGTCTGACACAATTATGATTCCTTCAGCCCTATAAAAGTACACTTTTTGTAACGTTTTTGAAACAATACTGAAAGGAGGAAAAGCATAAAATTTCCAATCTGTCCAGTTCATCACAAGAATTAACTGCCATTGCTTCCGGATCAGGTCTGTATGAAACAAATGGTTTCAATTGATAATTTAAACGATTTGCAAATAGGTCTATTTCTGGTTTGACAGAAAGTGCACTGCACAATTTAATAAACCATTGTTCTGAAAGTTTCCATTCTAATTGTGTATCTTTCTTCCTCGATTCTTCATCTGCTTCAACATTATACTTGCCCGGCAAGTGTGTTGCTGAGCTCCATATATCTTTTGATATGGCTAGATCCCATATTTCATTAGCTACTTCATTACAATTATTTGAATGGGAAGTGCCCATCTTATTGATTGCATGAACTGTTGTTATATTGTCAGAGAGTATTTTTACATGAGTGTTTGTCACTCTAACAAGAGATTTCATACCAACAAGTACAGCTTTGAGTTCAAGAACATTTATGTGCAGTTCACTTTCTTCCTCTGACTATTGACCCCCAGTTTTGGTTGTCCCAAATGTTGCACCCCAGCCTATCTTGCTGGCATCATATGTTAAGCAATGTGTTGGGTTTTGTACATAGATATTATTGTGGCAGTGTCTATGTTGTTAAGCCACCATGCCACATCTTGTTTGGCTTCAGAAGTCAGGCTCATGAATGAGTCCCATTGCCCAAAATTACATTGCAGTGATTGTGTTTTACACCAATCTAAATGTCTATAGTGAAGCATGCCATATTTTACTGCGACAAAACTGGATGTAAGCAGGCCTAGGACTTTTGCGACAAACCTTATTTTATGGCAGGATTTTTCTAACAACGTGATACATGCATCTTTCACCTTTTGCTTTCTCTTGTTAGTTAAAGTAACAGTCATACTCACAGAATTTATAATACATCCAAGAAATACTAACGTTTGACTTGGAATGAAAACAGATTTTTCTGGGTGTACTACAAATCCTAGGGAATCCAGTAGGGATATCGTATCTGCAATATTTTGTTGGCATTCCTTGTAAGTATATACAATATTACAGATATCATCAATATAAGCACAAACAATGTGACCTTTTTGTCGTAAGCAAGACAGAGGAACTTTAAGTAGTATGGTAAATTTCCTAGGCCCTGTGCAAAGTCCATTGGGTAGGCAAGTATAGGAATACAGTTTACTTAGAAATTGAAACTTAAGATACTTTTGACATTCTTGCCCAATAGGAACTGAATAATAGGCATCTTTGATGTCTACTGAGGCCATATAACAATTTGGCCTTATTAATTTTAATACGCTATGTATTGTTTCCATTTTGAAATGAAATTTTTTATATTTTGATTAGCTTGTTTCAAATTCAAAATAAGTCTAAAGGAGCCGTCCTGTTTTGGGCGCAAAAAGATGGCAGAAAGAATTTCTCCTTGTTCCGGAAAGGATTCCTTAACAATACCCTTTTTCATAAGTGCATTTAATTCAATTTCAATACATGTTTATTCCCATTTTGAGCAATGGTTTGCTCTTGGTTGGAGAGCCTTGTGTGCATAGTCAAATTCAATAGTCATTCCTGATACTGTATCCAGTATTTCAGGATCTGACGTAAATTCTTGCCACTTCTGCAAGTAATTTTTTAGGTTCCCAGCCTTATTGCTCATCATTTGAAAATTGAGTACTTCTATTAAATCTGGTAAAGTATTTACAAACAATTTTGGATGATTCCTTACCTCAGCTATCAATTGCTGGATTTTCCCCTCAAATTTGTTTTCCGGCCCCGCCGAAAAAAATTATTTCCTCTACCTCTTGTCGGTTGTTGGTGTTGGTTTCTCCAATGGCTTGTTGTTTTGTCATAGTTTCTCTGGTTAAGGTAGCCTCTCTTTTGTGCATAGGATGACCTTTGATTGGAAATCTCATTGGCTACCTTTTTAACCTCTTTCATTTCCTTCAGAGTTTGACTGAGGTCCTCTCCAAACAACTTATGGCTGTTGTCAATAGTCTTTTTGCAGCTTTGTCTACTTTCCTTATTGAGCCCTGAAGAGATAGTTTCCCTTCTTCTCTTATTAATTTCATTGTGGCTATGGCCTAATATTGTGATTACATCTAAAGATGTTTTTATTAAGGCTTTTGAATCCTGCATATGGCCCTTCCTATCTGCAGACAAGACAGAGTTCGCCATGCACGCCATGGCAGATGTAGCATGTATCAAAGTCTTTTGCATTGCAACATACTTCTGGTCTATGCGTAGAAGAGCAGGATGTACTGCTTCTTTAATCTCCTCATTGAGGGTTGGTATAATGAATTTCGTCACATTTTTAGGATATTTGTACTCCTCCACAATGGTTTTGACAGTGCCAAAGTTTAATGCTTCCTCGCTCCAATAGCGGTCAACTCTTTCCGCTAGAGCTTTCAAAATTTCCGGGCCTTCATCGTTATTTGCAATATGAGATTTATCATGCTCAAGAAGTATCTCTTCTTCAATGTGTAAGTCCAAATCTGAACTTGGTTGGCCCGCTTGACTGCATCGTTTTCTTTTAGATGGTTTTCCAGAATCCTTATTCGATTGAGAATTCCTTTTTGATATATTGCTACGTGATTTCAAAAGCGATAATATATCTGCCTCTTCTTTATCTGTCAAATCTTGACAATGATAATTACTTGCATCAGAGGCCATGACTGATAGACAGTCTCCGTCCTCTGAAGGTGCCTCCTCAGATAGTGAGGAGTAATATTCTCCACCGATTGCATCATCGCGTCCGGTGTTAACCGGGTTAGAGCAAGCCGAGGCACTGTTATCTCCTGATTTAACAGGGTTGCCTAATTGGCTCACTTGTGTTCCATGCATGTATGAATCACTTGATTCATGCTGGAGTTCAGGCTTTAATACCTCCGGTTTAATTTTCTTTAGTAAGGTGATTAATTGCTTTTCAAGATCATCCGTTTGGGAAAGTGTCCCATGATTCTGGATGTCAGTAGCATTTGTTTCCTCCATTACCACGGAAGGTATTAGTGATTGATTGTCATTATGATCTTCATCCATATTTCGTGCCCAATTTGGAAATAGGAATATAAGAAAGCAAAACGAATATATAAGTAAATTTCACTTCCCTGAGATGATGTGCAAGATTTCCAAAGATTCCTTTAGTTGTAAGCTCCGATGAAAAACGTGTTGTCCATGCTTGTTCAAGGCGCAAAAATTGACGTGCTTGGTCAGCGGTGCTCTATCTCACATGAATCTCGAGGACTGGGCTCCAGCTCATGGAAAATAATGAAAGCGTAGTCGTGAAATAAAGAGTATATCTGGTTGTACGCTGCATACGCGACTACCATTTATATGACGGCTATACATTATTAAATAGTCAAGCCCCTCTAAAGAATATATACCTTAGGGCGAATGATGGGTTTTTATGATGAAAGAACTTAGGAAAGCAATTATGACACGATCAAGATTAAAAGGCATCTTCAATGGAACTCGAACAAATGAAAATTGGACAGCCTATAGAACGCAAAGAAGAAACCTTATGCGTCAAAATAAGAAGATATACAATGCTAGACTTGATCCAAAAGTTGTCAATGTGAACAAAAAGTTCTGGACAGCTGTAAAGCCATTGTTTTCAAATAAAGTTTAAATGAGCTCTTATATCACTCTCTTAGACAGTAGTACAATGAAATCAACTGTAAGCAAAGTTGCAGAAGTTTTTAATAAATATTTTGTGAATACAGCCGAATTTTTAGCTATAATCAATATACACGAGCGAGAGCCCTTGAATGATCGCATGGACGATAACAGTTTAGCAATTGTAGAACGCTTTGGAACTCATCCAAGTATTATTAAAATAAAATAATCAGTTAACAACAACATTAAATTTTCTTTTAAGAAGATTACAGCTGAAGAAATGCTATTGAAATTGCACTATGTAGATCCTCAGAAGGACTCGCTAGAAGAAGCAATCCCTCCAAAGATATTAAAATCTAATGCAGATATGTTTTGCTTTCATCTAACAGATCTTTTTGTTGGTTGTATTGAAGTCAGCAGCTTTTCAGATAGCATGAAAAATGCTGATGTAACCCCAGTCTTCAAAAAGGATGCTAATATGAGCAAAGTGAATTATAGACCAAAAAGCCTCCTCCTTGCAACAGTTGCCAAAGTTCTTGAGCGTTTAATTCATCGACAACTATTTTAATATATTTCATGCTTGTTATCACCACTATTAGTGGGTTTTAGACAAGGATACAACACACAGCATGTCTTGTTGAACTTTCTACAATCTTGCAAGAACAGCATAGATAATAAGGGACTTGCTGGAGCTCTATTCATGGATCTTTCAAAGGCTTTTGATTGTGTAAACAATGGTCTTCTATTAGCAAAACTGAGTGCGGGTGGAGGAAATTCGGATGCTCTTCAGCTCATAAGAAGCTACCTCACAAACAGAAAACAGAGAGTAAAGATTAACAGCTCATATAGTAAATTGGAGAAAATAGAAGTAGGAACGCCACAAAGGTCGGTTCTAGGGCCTTTGTTATATGATATGTTTATAAACGATATTTTCTGGTGTGCAGATCACAAAAGTTTACAATTATGCTAACGATGCTATTGTCTTTGTATGCCATTCAGACCTTGGAATTGTTATGCTGCAACTAAAAGATAACTTCTCTGTGATTGTAAAATGGTTTTCTGATAATCTCTTGAAACTCAATGATGGAAAATGCCATCTTGTGTTACTGGGGGATAAAAACACAGAAAAAGCAATCAAAATTTGAAACTCAGAAATAAAGGAAAGCGACTATGAAAAATTGCTGCGAATAAATTTCAACAAGAAATTAAATTTCAGATAACATATTGAGGATTTGTGTAGAAAGGCGAATCAAAAGTTTCAAACACTTGCTCACATGTCAAATTATATTGATCCCGTCAAATCAGAAATTTTAATGAATTCTTTCATTAGCTCACAATTTAACTATTGTCTACTGGTATAGATGCTCAACGATAGGGCTACTGATGCAAAACTAAATTGTATTTTTGAAAACGCATTACGGCTGTTATGCAAAGGCAGTGAATCAAAGCTAGAAAAACTGAAACTTATGGTTGAAACTTTCCATACAAAAAAATAATATATATCCAGCATTTATGAAAAACAGATTTACTGGGAAAGATGCCCAATGTGGTTTGAGAAGCAAAAATCATTTGCAATTGCTGAATGTCAAGACAGAAAAATAATGAATTGGAAATATTCATTACATATGTCCCCAATTATGGGCCTCATTACCGGAGGGAATTTTAATGACTCTGACACACTGACTAATTTCAAACAGAATATAATATCATAGAAAGGAAGTACTTGCATCAGTAGGTTGTGCAAAGTTTGTATCAATGGATTAGAATTTGTATATTTCTCGTTCTCTTGAAGAAGATTGCATATTTTTTTGCTTTATTGGCATTAATTAACTCCTTAGCGATATTTGTATCTTTTAGCAAACATTAAAGAAATTGATAATAATAATATCTATTGCATAATATAGGGGCTCACATTTATTGAAAAGAGCCCTTCTTGGCACTGCTAAAATGTAGCCATGAAACATAGTGTAATCATCGAATGCTTTAAAGCTGTAGTAGTAGATTAAGTTCAGTTGACTACACCCAGGCGCACTGGAAGCATATCAGTGTAAGGGGGAGCTTTCTCCCTTGGGGCAAAATGCTGTGCCCTTTTAGTGAACGCCCCATCATTAACCGCAACCAATCACAGTTTTCTGGATATGTTAAATTTGAGCCACAACAGTTTTTTGAGAAGTCGCAGAATTGAAATGCTAATAAAATGTGATAATGCTATAAAACATTATCTGAAGACACGTAACTTCGAAAGTTTTATGACACTTTGATGGCATGAGTGTACTGTAAAATGTTCCCTGATCTAACTTTTGCCACAAAAATCATTTGACAAATAAGGCATTCTTGCCCCCTCCACTAGGGCAGGAGGGGAAAGTGCCTGTCGCTGCCACCCTGCTTGGGCACTCCTGACTACACCAGTGTGCTTTTCTAGGAAGAACTCTTTGAAAAAATTGAACACCACTGCGTAATTAATGCAATGGCATCCAGGGCTTAGTATATGCAATCCTTTCATTCATTGATATAGTTTGAAGCTCTACACTACTCAACATAATGGGAATCCGATTCAACCCATATCCATAACCATCATAATTACTCACATTTCTTAAGGGATTAGCTAACGTTCCCATCTAGCCTGCCACCAGGCCAGAATCATCTTTTAGACGGTGAGCAGCATTGGGTGGACGCAGGTGTAATTGAAAGTAAAGTGGTGTTTTTCTAAGAAGAGATGGATACAATGCGCTTATTATTTATGCAAAAGAAGCAGAAACAGTTTGTATTATATAACGAATATACATTCTACCGTAGAATCCAAATAAGCATCAGACCATCTCGATAAGGCTCAAAATCAAAATACTCTATAAATCAAACACTATAACTCGTGTTCCTTCTAGCTCTCCAAAAACCAATCTAAAAATATACGTAACCCATCCATGACATAATATCACGTGATACAGATTAGAACAATCCCGCCCACCTAAGGATAAAAGACATATTACTCATATGCGTAACAACTAAACCAAAAATTAAAGAAAAATAGTTTTTTGTCTTTTTCTCTTTCCATCAGCTTATATTACAGAAAGCTAATGAATGTAATACTTTACGGAAACCTTTAAATTCATTTCCGTAGTGGACGATAATTACAGAGACAGCAATATTACCTTTTGTGAAGTGCAATGGATTGATTTCCAAACGTCGATATGATACAATGAAGATGAAATAAGCTATAAATAAGCAATATTTAATCGGAAAAGACAATCATCTATATGATTGTGATAATTACATCCCTTCATCTCCCAAGATGGTGCCTCAGATACCCTCTATTTCTTGGCAAGTTACGATTGTCATTGCCTTTTTGCTCCTCTTGGCCCCCTTGGCCCACTCTCGCTCCGACATCCCTGTTTGTATTCTTGGTTGGCTGTCTTGTGAGTTAATGCAAAATGCAAATCAAAGATGGGGAAAACTAAGCTCCTCCTTAGCACACTTTGAGCTACAATGCAATGTAGATGGTAGTATCTGACTTCTCAGGGTGCATCTTTAAGACTCTCTGAGCTTTACAGAGAAGCAAGATATACATTTTGTACGGCTAGTGTGTGATGTCACACTGCGTTACTGTGCTTTACTGTCCCTGATTTCCCTTCTATATACTTCTGAATAATATCTCTTCCTTTCAACATCGAATGCCGTTATGAAGTGCATGACTTTAGAAGTGCAAATTGTGCTGTGGCGTTTCATATACACCTGCTTTGTCTCTTCTATTCTCAATAGTTGCTTGTGAACAGAAAAATGAGCTATTTCTAGAGTACTAAGATCACATTTTGGTCTCCATAGAAGCAGTAGAATTCTGCACACTTCTATTGCCTGCTGTCCACTCTGAAGAAGAAGCTTTAGCTCTGTTGCTTATATTTCTGAGTGTATTATGGGTCGCAGTTCTAAAGGTTGGGTTGAAAACCGCATAAATAAAAGGGTTGCAAGCAGAATTCAGGTACGACATGAAAGCACCAATGCTCACAAATATTGAAAAGTAATATGACAGATGCGTAATACTGATAATATAGTAAATACTTAAAGCAATAGCCGGCATCCAGCAAATGGCAAATGCTATTATCACAGTTAGCATTGTCTTAATTATCCGTTTTTCGTTGATTTGCTGCATGTTTTGCAAGTTTGAGAAAGAACGATTACGTTTTCTTATCGTTTGCAATAGAACCGAGTAGCACAAAGTAATAAAACAACTGGGAAAGACAATGATTACTGTACTTATAACTGTTGAGCTGATAGGTGCATCCTGGAGATTTATGAAAAGAGTGGCATTGATTGCAGCCAGCAGCCATGGGATAGTTAGCAACTTCAAAGCAGTGCTTCTCGATTGTAATTTCTGTCTGTGGTAAATTGGCTTACTTATCGCTATCACTCGGTCAAATGCTATTAAACAAAGGTGCAGAATAGATGAAGTAAGCAGAAACACTTCAGACATGATCAACACAGACTGAAGAAGCATTTTTTGCTCAAGTAGCCTCATTCGTTTGTAGAACGATATCCATTCTGCGCTAATATACAAAGGAATACATACAGCTCCAACAAGAATATCTGTAATGGCCAAAGAAAACATGTAATATTTTATTAAACCAATGGGTACCTTTCTTTTGATGATAATATAGCATACCAAGGCATTTGATAATATGCAAATGATTCCTAACAATGAAAACACAGGAATCAAAACATTTATGTCGATGACATAATGTCGTATTGCTAAGGTATTGTTCATGGCTTCTTATCAGTCTCAAACTTCTTCTGTCTTTTTCTCGATTTTACCTCCGTTCCCCTCAATTCCTTGGGGCTTGGAGGGTGCCTCTAAAATGACTGTAGTTCTGGAATGAGCATTTAAGACAGGATGCCCTCCCTGAGATCACCAATGGCCGGCAATGGGCCTCGAACCCAGGACCACGTTGGTCTAAGTCAAGTTCATCACCGTTACACCACAGCTGCTCTTCAAACTTCTCCTGTCTACCACTCCTTAATGTCTCCAAGAATAGCTTTCTTGTAAATGTTAAACAGCTGGAGCGTACTGTAGAAGGAAGCCTGTCTTCGCTAACATTTATTAATAGCGATTACCATAGAAGTCTACCTGCGTATGCGCTATGATAAATATGCACCAAGAGGCCGAGTCGTCAATAAGTTTTCAAACAATGGATGGTATATAAATGTACACACGCATTCAAAGATAAATGCATGGATACACAAGTTGTGTGCTTGTGCTGGCTAAAAGATAGGCACCGGCGCTGTTGTCAGCCTTTGGCCACAAACGGTAGTCAATAGAAAACACTCACCTGTAAAGCTGTCAAAACATCAAAATCTCCCTCATTGGGTTCCTATTGATGTTGAATCTGCATGCCATCTGACTACTTCCATTTCTAATGAATATTTCATAATGGCTGACAATGACAAGCAGCATCATCCAATAGGCGACTTTCCAAGTGACTTTTCCTGATTGGCAATCCATCGGTGATGCACCAATAGCACCACGGCAATGAGTAAACTTTACAAAACACCAGTGTTACCATTCTGCCGATATAATATTTCCCCTATTGCGCATGCGAGATTCGCCTACTTTCGCCTACAGCTTCTAAAATTTCCCTGCTTCCCCCTACATATCAGGAGTACTTCAAGTCATCTCTGGCGTAATAAATAGATTGAAATCAGCACTTTTTCGTACTGTGTAATATCTAGATTTATTTGTTTTAAGAATACACAATGTCCTCCAATTTCCAAACACGAGGATAAAAAGTATGGAAACGAGGCATATTCATTTAGGGGAAGAATGATTTGGAATCAACATCCAGATCAACAGAAAGCTGCAAAAGCTGATAATGTACTTGCCACATCTGTATATAATTTTTCGTTCAATACCGTTCACTTTTGTTGTCTTAGAAATTGTACCTAGTTTAGAGTTGGCTTTTATTAGCTTCAGCTATTCTTCAAGCCAACTGTAAATAAATTGCATTATTATTGTAAATAAATTGCATTATTATTGTAAATAAATTGCATTATTATTGTAAATAAATTGCATTATTATTGTAAATAAACTTTATTATTATTGTAAATAAATTATATTATTATTGTAAATAAATTATATTATTATTGTAAATAAATTATATTATTATTGTAAATAAATTATATTATTATTGTAAATAAATTGTATTACTATTGTAGATAAACTGTATTATTATTGTTCCTTTTCGATTTTACCTCCGTTTTCCTCAATTCCTTGGGGATTGGAGGGTGCCTCTGAGATGACTTTAGTTCTGGTATGAGCATTTAGGACCGGATGCCCTTCCTGAAGTCACCAATGGCCTGCGGTGGGCTTCGAACCCAGGACCACGTTGGTCTAAGTTGAGTTCATCACCACTAGGCTACGGCTGCTCTAACTTGTATTGCAATTATTTTTGTAGTATTGTTATTATTGATTTCGTAAAATCTCTCGATAAGCGCTTTGGCCATACACTCTTTTTTTTAATAAGAATAAAGTCTATAAGAAGATTGAGGCTCAAAATTGCTAAAATTTAAGAATAATTTAAGAATATTGCCATTCTCAACCTTCATCAAAACTAAAATATTTTGTTAATCGAATCAAATTTAATTAAGAGTTTCCTCCCAAAACAAAACATTTGTCACTTTCAGATGATAGCGAGGACTAGATTGGCATTGATGATATTGAGGGAGTTGAAATAATGCTTTTGGACTAAAACCGTATTTTGACTTGTTCTGTTTGTTCTCGTTGAAATTTATGGTGAATCAACACATCAAAAATGATTTAATGTTTCTTTGATCTTAAGGCGAATTTACACCTTGTGTTGAGCAAGAAAAATTTAAGAATAATTTAAGAATAATCTGAGGCTCAAAACCGAAAATTTTTAAGAATATTGAGGCTCAGAAAAAAATTAGGTATTATTATAAAAAAAGGAGTGTATATGACAAGAGCATTACTGACTTTATTGATATGAGGAAAACGTTGAAATTTGACAAAAGAACCACAAGCTACATCATTAATAAAATAACCAAAATTGCCACCCGAACGTCATATTACATCTTCTAGATCTATAACTATAAAATGTATCATTCCTACATATGAAAAATTCTGCCAAAATTCTCAAACCAAGGGTACCAGAAATCAGACGCAAAAACATAACAATGTCTTAAGTGTGCAAGAAATGTTTTGGATTTATCTCAATCAATCATCAGTTGCAAAATTGTACAATAACTTGTTAAGAGAAAATGCCAAATATTGAATATACGTTGCGAATCAATTACAGACAGAGCGAAAAATTATTCGAAGAAAAGAAAAGAATGAAAACTGTTATGTTTGGGGTTAGAGAAATAATAATGCTGGACCTGTTTATTCCAGTGGGGTTTCTCCCACATGATATGCAAGGCCTCCTTAAATTTAAGTTGGTAGCTGGTTCTTGCTAGATCTTTAACTATGACACAGGTGTCAATACAACATTTCTACAGAGTATGGAACTTTATGAATGTTTATATATATATATATGAGAATTTGTATCTGTAAGAAGATGTTCACGAATTCGAATTGATGGGGCCCCGGCACGTTTCACCAACAAATATGGACTTACCTCCCGCACAAGTAAACTTTTCTAAGCATTAAATATTTACAACTACAACAACAGTAAGGTAGAACTAGTTAACACAAAAAATACCAACTACATCACACTACAAGACGATTGACAGGACGAAACCGCAGAGAATAAAGATTGAACAACAAAGAGTTCATAGAGTGGCTATATCGATCATTTGGTGGTAAGAAGGGTCATACACAATTGAGCGTTCCTAAAATGGAAACAGTGGACGAAAAATATATCATTTCGGCTATTAAAGTGATTCGGAATCAACAACAAAGACCGGATGAAAGTTCAATAAGTGCATTCTTAGATTGAAAGCATGGCCTAAGCATATCAGCTGTAACGCAGACTATTGAGCGTATGCTGGATTTCGCTGCCATATGTTGGAAGCCACGAAACGGTAAGGATTCCTACTACATCTTTGACCCATTGGATCTATGTGAGAATGTAGATGAAGATATTTACAGTGTAACTGAGTCTACACAAATGCTAGAGCCTCACGACAATGACACTTCCATGAAAGATAATGAGTCAGGCCCCCACCAGTCAGTTTCTCCAGAGTTACATACCTCAGAAAAGCACTCCTGTGAGTTGTTGGACACCACCCTTGGGTTCCTTGATGTTATCGGAAAGTTGGCTGATACAGTAAATGATTTGAATAAACAGCTTTGCACAGAAAGGGAACGAAACGAAAAGCTAACATCGAAGTTAAATTTGAATAAAGAGGAGATCTTGAAACTTCAGCATAGAATTCAAGTACTAGAGGTCGAATCAAGAAATAGTTCTACGGAAAGGACCCTCGTGGATAACAAAGAAAACGACGATATAGTAACACCACAGACTAAACTTACCTTCAGCTCCCAATGGAATTCATACGTGAAAGCAAAGAGCCAACAATACGTGCAGTACCTAAATTCAAAGAAATTCGAGGAATTAAAGTCGACAACTCCCAGAGGCACTAATAGAAGGGAGGAGAAGATCTACAAAAACAACACAGAGTGGATGCCTAAGACTGAAAAGAAATTTGAAAACACCGTAAATAGAAATCAAGCATCTGGTATTTTCCATAAACAGATTAAATCTACCAATCTTGATGTTAGAAAGTCAGATAGTAAAGAAAAAAACCAGCCACCGAGTAACATTACAGATGATGTTAGTGATGTAACTGTCTGGAGGAAAGGTACGACTTTAATCACTGGGGATAGTATCCTTTATGGCATCGATGAAAAAAATATATGTCAGAATTACTCAGTAAAGGTTAGAGTTTTTCCATGTTCAGCAATTGAAGATATAAAGGACTATTACATCAAGCCACTACTGCGAAAGCAGCCAAGTAAGGTAATTCTGCATGTGGGCACCAATAACGCAAGTCTAAAAAATGCTAATCCTGATCAAATTTTAAATGCCTTGCTAGATTTTAAAAAAGACATAGAAGACCAGATTCCAGGATGTATTGTTGTACTCTCAAGGCCAACTAAAAGATTCGACAATGAGAAGTTAGGAAAGATCATAGAATCTTTGAACAACAAGATTTCTAATCTCGAAATCGAGACTGTTAATAACAGCAATATATCCAGAGGTGACATTGGAAGGAAGGGCTGCATTTTGAATGCTAGAGGCACAAACAAGCTTATGCACAGGTTTATATCTAAGTTGAATCGTCTTTAACATTGTAAATAAAACTGACGGCCAGGCTCAAAGCTTACAAAGTATAGAAAATGTATAAAACTGACGGCCAATAATCCATATGCCCCTTTCCACTAGGGCAGTAGGGATGAGCACCTCCACCGCCCCCCTATTCCGGCAATTCTGTCTACAATTATATTCTACTAGGCACTTATTCAATCTGCATATAGCCTTGTAGCTTACACTGTACCGGTCGCCTTTGTTAATCAAGTCGCAGTATTGTGATAATGCATTGTTAAAGTACAAAAGTCTATATCGCATGTCATGAATGTCTGACATGTCGATTGTTCAGATTGCTAAAACTGGTGGACAAAGACTTAGAAAATATTAGCATTAAGGTGGTGGTTAAAAATGGTGGTGGTATAAATAGTGTTAGTATTAGAAACTGCAGTCATGAAATGTTGGCTAATAACAGACACATTTGGCAGGTAGTGGTGGACCGCGCAGTGTCATCCTCTTGACGTGAAAGCGTAAAAGAAGAAGAAGAAGAAGAAGAATGTCGATTGTTCGCTCGTTCCTTTCTTGCATATCATTCCGGTTTTACCTAGTTCTGTGTTGAGTATTGAAAGAGCGAAAAAATAGCAAGGCTAAATAACTATTACGAAGTACTTTCCACTAATAGCGCCACTGTGTTGTGACATGGTTGTCACTAGAAAAGCATTATGCTAAAACATGAGGAAATTGAACTTCAACTCGTTCATTTTGGCCAAGCATTCTATGTGAAATCTCCATGGTGGAAGTTAACTCCATACTGTATGACAAATTGTGGGAAATAGCAGATAATCTCCATCCCACGCATAGGCCAAACAATGACTAAAGTTTTCCTCGTCATCGATCTGTGACAGAATGTGTTCCTACTACGCTTTTTTAGCAAGTAGAGAAAGTGTACCTATAATATGAGCAAGAAGTGTCACGGATAGCTCGGAACAATGTAAACGGCAGGCTGAACCGTAACACCCTCTGTACTGGTGCAGAAGTTGCACCGGTGCTGCATAAACGAGGTCTTGATCTGTTGGCATTCCATCATACATCTTCGATCCTTCTCCAATCTAGGAACCTTCAATATCATGTCTTAGGAAAATTAGAAGACTGTATCCTATTTTCTTCAAGAGATGAGTTATTCCTGTACATTTTCTTCTGCTTCTCATGTCTTACTTTATTGAACATCATAAATTTCCCACTGGAAATGAAGGAAACCGTCGAGCAGGTTAGACAAGTCCCCCTTCATTTATTTACGTGAGAGATTCTGTGCTGCTGGTTGGCTGTTTTGCGGTGAAGCTATTCAAAATGAGCAAAAATAACAGCGAAGCCCATCAGCTCTGTCTCGGTGCATTCGCAAATACATTGTCATGCAGATGGAGGAATTAATCCACTTCATACCACTGCTAAAGGTCATGACCATTGCAGAAAACATAGGAATAGATTAGTGTAAAGGTACTCTGAGTGATATTACCATATTTTACAGTCCCTGTTCTTTCTGTCAAATCTCCCTGTTGTGCTTGTGCCTATTCATTTTAATACCAATTGCAACTATAAATTGTCTGAATGTAATTATGCAAAGTATGCTTTTGTATATGGAAAGAATACTAATGTAAAAATAAGACATTAAGGGTAGTCCCAGCAACGAGTGGTAATGGGCACAAGGTCGACGGAACATGGTGCGGCATTACTTGGTACGCGTATGCGTGTATGTGTGTGACTGTGCATGCGTGTATGTGTGTAGAAGGAAATAAGCATTTTGGTACGATTCATCAGATATCAACCTGCAATCAGCGTTTTGGAGGTTTAATGACAGTACGATACAATTGTAGCTGGAGAGGAGCAGAGGTGTGTTAGTTGTGAAAGTGGAAAAGCGTGCAAGAACTCCAGTTATTATTAATCATTGGAGGTGATAGAGATATAGCAATAACAATCATCATATCTTACCTATCATATTGTGTGTATAAAGTCGACCTTAGGTAGCCATATTGGAATGGACAAGGATGTCTTTTTTGTTTTTGTTCCTCTGAAAAGCCACTAATGGTTTGACGGAGAATATATCTTGTAGTTCATCATCCTCCTGGATAAGGTGCCAGTGACCGTGTAGTGTTTACCAATTTGAGACGTATTTGAATTGTAGGGAATAACAAAGGGTAATTTAATCGTAGGGGAGTGATGATGGTATTTTCATAAGCTGTTACGTGACAGTGAACGTACCTTAGCAAAGATTTCACTAATAAGACCAATGTTATAACTACGTTTAATGAGTATAGCTTGTAGATACTCTAAATGGTGAGTGAAATCATCATCATTAGAAATAATCAGGCAATATCTGAGAGCCTGACTATAGATAACGCCCTTTTTGCAACTGTTGGGATGGAACAAAAGTGCGTGTATTGGTGGAGAGACATCTGTTGGTTTCTTAATTAGAGTGGCTTGAAACCTACCGTTATAGTTAAGGATTACAAGTGTATCTAAAAACGGTATCCTGTCCCTAGATTGGGACATCTCAAATTTTATAGCAGGGTGTATGGTATTCATAAGTTTAAAAATTGGTGGAAGCAGTCGTGGCTATAAGTCCAAATGGCAAAAATATAATCAATGAAACGTAACCATAAAATTTGTGATCTGGTGCAGAGTGCAGGATTTGCCGTTCAATGTGGTCCATAAAGATATTGGTGTAGTTGGGGGCAAACGGAGACCCCATGGCAGTACCGTGTGTCTGAAGGTAGAAGGTGTCCCTGAATTTAAAATAATTTTTCATGAGGATAAAGGTAATAAATTGCAACATATATTTCAATGGTAAGGGGAGAAATTGTCCGTAGAATGTTTGAAGGGCAGTTGAGCAATAGGTGATTCCCTCATCATGGGGGATGTTTGTGTAAAGTGACTTAACATCAAAAGTCACTAAAGTCGAGTTTCGTGGTGTTGTGCCATCAGAACTCCACAGTATACGTAGGAAATGTGTTGTATCCTGGATATAGGATGGTCATTGTTTAAAGATACGTTTTAGATAAAAATCTATATATGTTAACACATTAGCTGTAGGTGAATTACAACCTGATATAATTGGTCTACTTGGAGTGCCAGGCTTGTGTATTTTGGGTAGTAAATAGAAAATAGGTGCTCTAGTAGTAGCTTTCGGGTCAAGCAAACGAAGGGTTTTGTAATCAATATATTGTTTATGATAAAGAAATGAGATGAAGGATGAAATCTCCAAGACTAGATCACTAATAGGATCGTGATGTACTAGTGTATAATAATTGGAATCGTTAAGTTGCCTGTATGCTTCCTGTAGATATGAAGTTTTATCTAAAAGTACAATTTTACCACCCTTATCAGCTGGTTTAATTATGATGTTCGTGTTTGATTTAAGGTCATGGATGGCTTCGAGCTCCATCAAAGAAAGGTTGGTAGCTGGTTCAAAGGGGTATCGAAAACAAGAGATTTCCCGATATAAATGTGAAATATATTGTTCTATGCAACTGCTATGCGGAGTAGGAGGCTCCCACGTAGAGGGGAGATGAAATGGGTAATAGTCCGGTAATAGCTTATTTTAGTAAGGAATATCAAATATAAACATCTACGAAATTTGTAAAAAGCCGAATATGCATCATCCAGAGACTTAGGTTTAGTTGTGGGGGCGAAACTGAGACCTTTAGATAAGATATCGATATGTGATTGCTTGAGATCGAATTTACTAAGGTTATGGATCAGTAGAGAGTTATCATGATTATCTAGAATTGCGCGGTGCAATGTCTTCTCGTATTTGTTCTTCTTGATATTTCTTAGATTACGTATCCTTTTGAAATTTGTTATGGTCCTTAGAGAACCCACCTTTGTGACATGGTCTATGTAAAAGATTGATGAACAATAGAAAACAATAAATTTGGTGTCTCATTCTCTGAGTGGATGTTATTTATAACATATAGGTAAGAGCATAAGAGCAAATGCAGTACAGTGGTTACAACATAATGTATTTCATACCAAGATGATATTGGACAGTCCAAAACAGATGAATCAAATGTAGACTTGAGGTAGATGCTACAATTGTGCATCAGGTACAAGCAATCAAATAAACTTGGGAAGTGCTAATCATTGAGGACATATCTGTTTACGGCTTCGCATGTCCTTAGAAGGTGAGATATATTTTTTATATGCCTTATATATTTTTGCTTCTAAGAAATTATGATGTGATAAGTGGACTAAAGTCTAACTAAATCCTAAAGTGCTAATCATTGAGGATGTTTCTGTCCAAGGCTTCGAATATTCCTAATGAGTGACGAGGTATAGTTTGCACCATAATAACACAAGGAAGGCTATCATAATGCCATCCAAAGCAAAGCGTTTTGTTACTTGGCTAGGTAAGGCGCTATTGTAAACAATAATGGACATAAGTGATATTTTGAAACAAGTAAGTATCATATGCCAATCCAATAGGCAGGGGGTGTATAAATGAGGTGCAATCTAATGACTGTAATATATATAACATTTAGTACAGCGAAATGATAGGGTATATACGAATGAGTTTTAGTTCAGCGGCTGCATTAAGTGTAAATCTAAGGTGGATGCTATAACCGTACAGCAGATACAAGTATTCAAGTAAATTCGGAAAATGCTACTTATAGAGGACGTTTGTACTCATGGTTTCGTATGCCCTTAGCGGGTAACAGGTATAGTATTCTAAGGAATTATATATCGAGATATATGGACCAAGGCAAACTAATTTTAAAAGTGTTAATCATTGAATACGTTTCTGTCCCAGTCTACGGATGTCCCTAATGAGTGATAATGTATAGTATTATGGGTGTAAAGTAACAAATATTCATAATAACACAAGGGCATCGGTCGTAATTAGAAGTGTTTTGTACGTAGCCATGTGAAATGTTATTGAGAGTAATTATGGAAATAAAGTATCCGTAGACACATCTAATACGCAGAGGGTGTATAAATCAAGTGCAGTCTAATGGCTGCAATATAGCATGTAGTATAGGAAAATAATCTCAGGGAAATATCCCTTAGTGCAATCCGCTAGTAAGATAAAGTTTATATATTCAAAGGAAATCAAATACATGTAATCATAGAATTGATAGTGTAAAATGACAGAGGATAAGATACATATAAGCCGAGTGGCTAGAGGCATAGTAATCAACGTGGACGTTTCTGTCCACTGCTTCGTTTGGCCTTGTTCAGTGACGAGGTATAGTTTTCTATGGAATTGTCACGAGATAATCGATCTAAACGGCTTCTAAGTGAAGGATTATCTAAAAGGAGCGAATTTCCTGTAGACGCATAGAAATTAAGAGTTCAGATTTCTGAGCTACCTCATTGTGATGAATGCTAAGAAGTTCGCCTGTTTGCTTCTGAAAGTCATTGGTGATTGTATCCAATTTAGCACGGCAAGTAGATGAAAAATATTTCTGATCATGAAGATTGACAACTGGTTTCGTGAAGTTCGGATAAGTAAAGCCAGAAGATATGATCGTACTGAAGTGGTTGGCCATGCCCTCATATTACAATGCAGTCGTTTTCTGCTCAGTTAGGTATTGTAAAAGATTCAGTTGTGCAGTGTTTAATTCACGAAGTTCTCCCTCTGATGAGGTACTATGGGTTTCCAGGATGTCAAATTCAGTGACTGATTCGTGAAGTTGGTTTGTTTCTGGAATGATGTATCTATTTGTGTGAGAAAATGATCAACTGTATCGTCGGATATTTTCGAATCACAAATGTCCTTGACTGAAAAATGATAGATAAGTATAAAGTATATGAGTTGAATACGAATATGAGACTTGCACAAAGGACTGAAACGATAGGTAATGAAGAATAAGGTACTATAATTGTGATGTTGGATATGTAAAGGGAAGAGATATAAACTTACGTTCAGATAATCTTTCATTTTGTGTGTCCTTGGAAGACATGTTTCAGATACTGGTAAAGTCTTCAGAGAATGAGCACAAGTTATAGTGCGTAACGAAATATAAAGCTAGAAGGTGTGGTGTAGGATTATAGTACAGGTAGGAGATAGCAAGTGGTTCTCAAAAGTACAGAGACAATTAGACAATTGTGTAATCCGTAATGGCTCAAGTGTAACGTGAATGGGTGTATTCTGTCCGGTACAAATATAGTACGAGGAGGTATAGAGAGGAAGAATGTAGACAGTGCATAGTAATCAAGTGGTAGTAGTGCCAAGTCATTGATGTTGTGAAATTATAGGGAGTGAATTGCAAGGTTAAGCTGTGTACGAGGCTGATGTGAGAATGAGGTTGTTATTCAAAAGACACCATATGCAACAAACGAACAAGGACACCAAAAACCAAACGAAGCTATCACACAACGGGATCTTGTTTTCTCCTAGAATCTGTATGTGTACAGAAACACTATAAATGTAAAAATAAGAAATAAAGGGTCGTCCCAGCAACGAGTGGTAGTGGGTACATGGTCGACGGAATATGGTGCGGCATTATCTGGCGCGCGTATACGTGTATGCGTGTGCCAGCGCATGTGTGTATGTGTGTAGAAGGAAATAGACATTTATGTACGATTCGCTTTTGTGTGTCGTATGCTGCTGTTATGTCTACCCTGTTTCCAATGGTACTTTTACGTAAAGAAATAGGAGCTAGTTTGTGAATCCTATAGTCATATGCTTGTCTCCATAGATGGCAAATTGTCTTGCCTGTTTTTATTGCTTACGTTCCTCTCTGAATAAGGTGTGGTTATTGTTCGAATATTTCTGAATGCATTGTTGATCAGAGTTCCAAAAGCTGGATTGAAAACCGCATATGTAACCGCATTGCAAGCAGAGCTAGAGTACTCGATGAGAGCAGCAAACTTAGCAAATATCGTTATGTATGTAATGCTTTCTTAGGCAGAGTCGACACAGAACAGAAACATATCTGAATTCTGATGCTTATTTTGAAGACTGATTAAATAAATTCACGTTACCTGTTAAGCAAGCAGGGTACGCAACAGTGTTACTTACTGTACATATTGAGCCCTCTATTTCTTGGCTAGTTACGATTGTCATTGCCATTTGCTCCTGCTGGCCCCCCTTGGGCCCACTATTACTCCGATATCCCTGTTTGTATTCCTGGTTGACTGTCTTGTGAGTTAATGCAAAATGCAAATCAACAATGGGGAAGACTTTACATTCCTCTTTAGCGCACTTTAAGCTGCAATGCCATGTAGATGGTAGTATCTGACTTCTCATGGTACCTCTTTAAGACTCCCTGAGCTTTACAGAGAAGCAAGATATACATTTTCTACGGCTAGTATGTGATGTCACACTGCGTTACTGTGCTTTACTGTCCCTGCTTTCCCTTCTATATACTTCTGAATAATATCTCTTCCTTTCAACATCGATTGCAGCTATGAAGTGCATGAATTTAGTAGTGCATATTGTGCTGTGGCATTTCATATACACCTGCTTTGTCTCTTCTATTCTCAATAGTTGCTTGTGAACAGAAAAATGAGCTTTTCTAGAATACTAACATTACATTTTGGTCTCCATAGAAGCGACAGATTTCTGCACATTTCTATTACCTGCTGTCCACTCTGAAGAAATAGATTAAGCTCTGTTGCTTTTATTTCTGATTTTATCATAGATCGCAGTTCTAAAGGTTGGGTTGAAAACCGCATAAATAAAAGGGTTGCAAGCAGAATTCAGGTACGACATGAAGGTACCAATGCTCTCAAATATTGAAAAGTAATATGACAGATGCGTAATATTGACAGCAT
Organism: Cassiopea andromeda; assembly: GCA_018155075.1. NCBI lineage: Eukaryota > Metazoa > Cnidaria > Scyphozoa > Rhizostomeae > Cassiopeidae > Cassiopea > Cassiopea andromeda. Next base: position 820,936 of record WIPJ01004834.1, read on the forward strand.
AGGAAATACTTAAAGCAATAGCCGGCATCCAGCAAATGGCAAATGCTATTATTACCGTTAGCATTGTCTTAATTATCCGCTTTTCATTGATTTGCTGCATGTTTTGCACGTTTGAGAAAGAACGATTACGTTTTCTTATCATATGCAATAGAACCGAGTAGCACAAAGTAATAAAGCAACTGGGAAAGAAAATTATTACTGTACTTAGAACCGCTGAGCTGATAGGTGCATCTTGGATATTTATGAAAAGAGTGGCGTTGATTGCAGCCAGCAACCATGGGATAGTTAGCAACTTCAAAGCAGTTCTTCTCGATTGCAAGTTCTGTCTGTGGTAAATTGGCTTACTTATCGCTATCACTCGGTCAAATGCTATTAAGCAAAGGTGCAGAATAGATGAAGTCTGCAGAAACACTTCAGACACGATCAACACAGATTGAAGAAACATCTTTTGCTCAAGTAGTGACATGTGGTTGTAGAACGATATCCATTCTGCGCTAATATACAAAGGAATGCATACAGCTCCAACAAGAATATCTGTAATGGCCAAAGAAAACATGTAATATTTTATGACACCATTGGGTACCTTTCTTTTGATGATAATATAACATACCAAGGCATTTGATAATATGCAAACGAGCCCTAACAATGAAAACAGTGGAATCGAAACATTTATGTCGATGACATAATATCGCATTACTAAGGTATTGTTCATGGCTTCTTATCTGTCTCAAACTTCTCCTTTCTACCACTCCTTAATGTCTCTAAGAATAGCTTTCTAGTAAATGTTAAGCAGTTGAAGCTTACTGTAGAAGGAGGCCATTCTTCGCTAAATGTTGTTAATAGCGATTACCATAGAAGTCTACCTGTGCATTCGTTATGACAAATATGCATTAAGAAGCCGAGTCTTCAATAAGTTTTCAAGCAATGGATGATACATTCAAAGATAAATGCATGGATACATAATTTATGTGCTTGTGCTTGCTAAAGGATAGGCACCTGTGCTGTCGTCAGCCTTCGGCCACAAGCGATAGTCAATTATTAATGTTAATTTCATAAATCTCTCGATAAGCGCTTTGACCATATATGACAAGAGCATGATATGTTGAGTCCCTGTGAACATTGTTTACCAGAACTGTTTGTGTTATGGACTACCTGTGGACACTGTGCATTGTTTATATTACAAAGGATTTTTGAATAGTTGTTTTTAATATGGACTGGCGAATGTCGGATAGAACCTAAGTCAAGGGAGCTCTTTTCAATCTAGAATTATTTTCTATATCATGTCAGAGCATTACAGATTTTATTGATATGGTGAAAACGTTAAAATTTGACAAAAGAACCACAAGCTATATCATTGAAAAAATAACCAAAATTGCTATCCGAACGTCAACAAAGAATGGACAGATCCTGAACAACTTAACTGTGATAAAACTTCCAAAATTCTCGTCGGTAAATCAATTACCTCTGCCCCCTGATTTTCTTGAAAAGCCACCATTGACCTTAGCAGTAGTACGTACGTAAGAAGCTTTCAGTAGGGCCTGCAATGCCTGAGTACCCCTCCTGACTTTGCGGCTGTTCTGGCATCATTCCTACATATGAAAAATTCTATCAAAAGTTCTCAAACCAAGGGTACCAGAAATCAGACGCAAAAATATAGCAACATGTTCAGTGTGCAAATAATGTTTTGGATTTATCTCAATAAATCATTAGTTGCAAAATTTTACAGTAACTGGTTAAGAAAACATGCTAAATATAGAATATATGTTGTGAATCAATTACAGACAGAGCAAAACATTATTCGAAGAAAAGAATGGAATGAAAGCTGTTATGTTTGGGGTTAGAGAAATAATAATGCTGGACCTGTTTATTCCAGTGGGGTTTCTCTCACATAATGTGCAAGGCCTCCGTAATTTTAAGTTGGTAGATGGTTCTTGCTAGATCTATAACTATAAAACAAGTGTCAATACAAATATTTCTACAGACTATGGAACTTTATAAATGTTTATATATATATATATGAGAATTTGTATCTGTAAGAAGATGTTCACGAATTCGAATTGATGGGTCCCCGGCACGTTTCACCAAACAAGTACAGACTTACATTCCCCACAAGTAACCATTTTTTAAGCAATGAATATTTACAACTAAAAAAAGAGAAAGATAGAACTAATTAACACATTTTTTTCAAAAATCGTCAAAAAATAGCAACTACATTACTCTACGAGATGATTGACAGGACGAAACCGCAGGAGGTGTGATCAAGCACATCTCTCCTACAGCCAACAACACACTGAAAAATTTCAAACTAACATATATCTAACAAAAATACAGTATTATTCCAATAGTAATTTCTCAACCACAAAACACCTTCAAGAGAAATTCCTTTCGGACTTCTCCAGGGAAGTATAAGGAAGCTTATATAGAGAACAAAAACGGAGCGATCTAGGCACGGAATCCTTTACTTTAAGTTTTTTACTTGAGGGGAGAAAATGCTAATTCGATTCTAAGATTACTGGAACACTTTGTGATTAAAGTGCGAACGTGTTGCTGGGCAAAATTGCAAAAAGGAAAATATGATAGTTTAATGTAGAAGAGTATATTATTATCAGATGGTGCAGAATTACCGTTATTATCAAGATATGCTTTAATAGTCCTATTTATTAAATGCTCCGGAAACTTATTTCTTTCGAAAATGAGAGAGCACTTTTTGACATCATTGTTCCCCCATAATCCCTATGCCCCCTTTTACTAGGGCAGTAGGGATGAGCACCTCTACTGCCCTCACTCCTCACTCCCCATAATCCCTATGCCCCCTTTTACTAGGGCAGTAGGGATGAGCACCTCTACTGCCCTCACTCCTCACTCCCCCCCCCTGTTCCGGAAAGTCTGTCTACAATTATATTCTACTAAGCTTTTATTCAATCTGGTATACAGCTCCTGATACACTGCTTTAAAACAAGTGTTGAATTTGGAAAAAGATACTGATATCTTCTGATGAAAGCAGCAGGAATACTAAAGTTTAGTATACCTATTTGGGCTTTTTACTCAAATTCGTATATATAAACGAATTGCAAGCAGCATTAGAGCACTCTATGAGAGCAGCAAACTTAGCAAATATCGTTATGTGCGTTGAAAGATGCCTATGGTTGATAGCTCAGTATATGATGTATGTAACAACAGGCGTCCAGCAAATGAGAAATGCACTTGTTACAGTTAGCATTATCTTGATCATTCGTTTCTCATTGAGTTGATGTATTTTGTGCACGTTTGAGAAAGAATGGTTACGTTCTCTTATCCTATGGAGTAAAATCGAGTAGCACAAGGTAATATGCAACAGTTGGACTCCCACATATACAATTGTGTTTTCTTCTCTATCTCTGATAATCAACTGAACTCCAACTCTAATCACGTGTTAATCATTCACAAGTAACAACACAGTAGATCTAGCTGTACAAAGAGGTACAATAATTAATGATACAATAAATAAATTAATCTAATACATACATTACAAATAAAACAGCTAGGAAAGATTATTATTGCGGGGGCTAAAATTGCATAGTAATACGCTTCTGGTAGAATTGTACTGAGAGAAGGGTGATGATTAATGCGAGCAGCCACAGGTTGGCTAGCAATTTCAAGGCAGTATTTGTCCTTCACAGTTTCTGTGGGTGGTATATTGGCTTGCTTACCGCCATCATTCGGTCAAGTGCCATTAAGCACAGGTGCAAAATGGATGAAGTGGGCAAGAGCACTCCCGATGTCAAAAGCGCAAAGCGTAGAGTCATTATTTGGTTAAATTGTGATATTTGTTTATAGAACAATATCCATACCATCCATTGATGTAAAGGATTGCATACAGCTCCAACAAAAATATCTGTAATTGCTAATGAGAAGATGTATTTTAAGGCACCATTGGGTACTTTTCTCTTTAAGATGGTGTAACATACCAAGCCATTTGAAAATATGCAAACGATTGCTAACAGTGAATATACAGTTACCAATACTTTTATGTTGATGACAAAATACCTCATTGCTTGAATTCTGTTGATGATTCCCTTTCAATTTTTAAGTTCTGTCATTTCTTAGGGTATTTAAAAATAGGTGTCTTGTCGATGCTAAGTGTAAGTTCTAAAGTTGAAACTTACTAAGCCAGGCCAATCTCCATTTGGCTACTTATATATCTCTTCTTAAACAATCTCTACGAAGATGCTCTCTATGAAACAGAAGCGTTACTGAGATTGTCAAGCGCTGGATAAATACAAGCATAGGTACATTATTTGCTTATGTAGACTGAAAGAGGGGCAATTTTACAGAAATCGACCTGCAGTTAAATGCTATAGTCAATAGAATAGCGCTAATCTGGAAGGCAGGCAAAAATAAAGTTCTTTTTCAATGAACTTCGACAGATGTTGACCTTGCAAGTCACTTGACTATTTCGATGTTCAATGAAAATTTCTTTATGGCTGACAGTAGCGAACAGTATTGTCCTTTGGATTTAACCTGCTTTCCAAGAACTTTCATAATTATTAACCTCTCATCGATGTACTACCGGCACAACAACAAGTGTTTTTTAATAGAAGCGATCACCCAAGATTGTCTTCAAAGGGGCGATATGACAGTTATAAACCGTTTTTGGCTGTCTAGCATACGGGCCATTCCATATGAAATCAACAGTAAAAACACGATTTTGTAACCTTACCTCTCAGATATGGCTGAAAATTGGTGCACTAACTAAGTTTCTTACTATTAGCAGCTGTGCCAATTTTTGCCAATGTTTCAAAGCATGCCAATTTTATGGACTACTGAACTTTTACCCAATTTGTATATTCTTTTGAGGACAGACTGGCTACGGATTTTGCGCCAGGTGGAAAGTTCTTTTAATGAAATAAAACTGTCCCAACACGCTTGAAAATTGCAGTAATTTTGCATTCAGGTATTAAAAATTCAAAAATCATATCAATATTGACATCAAAATTATTCCTTCTAAGATGTGACTGTCTAAATTACCCCTAGTTTGTTGCTAAGCAACATGCTAGTCCTTAGTTCTGGCGCCCTCTCTCTAAAGGCCTAACTCAGACCAAATTAAATTTGGAATTTATTTGATGCTTATATATGATTAAACTTATAGTAAAAGTTTTATCGTGGCCTCACCTTGATTTCTGTTGGAAAAGTAGTATAAAAAATCTTAAAAATCCGAAGCAATACCTTGGGATTATTTACTCAAGTCATTATGTTGTTAATATCTAGAAAAAGGAAAGTAAACACAATTGGTATCATATCTGCATCTTTAAATTATGGGCTTGGTTGTAGCTAGGTCACACCAAAAATATGGGCGTGGTTGCACCTAGAGCCCCTTGCTACAATTTTTAGAAATCACCACTGATTCCGCGCCTGGATGCTTATAAAATGTCTGAGCTGCAAGGATGGGGGCTTGGTCAAAGGAGCACTTATACGAGGGGTGCTTGTTTATTGAAATGGATCTCAGGGGAATTGAAATAAAATGAAAGACAATTGATAGCGTGAAAAGATAAAATTGAAGACCAAAGTTGTTGACGAATGAAAGCAAGGGGTCTCAGCTAGAGGTGAGACATTGGCAGAGTTAGAGCAAGGGCTAAGTCAGGGGCGGCACGGGCTGCTATTCATGCTATTAGTCTAATCGCAATCTTTTGAGCCCTCCCTTCCTTGTCCTCTATGAATACTAGCAATATAGTTATATTTATTCTTTCTCAAGATTACAATATTACAGTTTTGAATATCAGTTTGGGCACCCACTCCCTGCGAATTCGGGAAATCCTTGCATTTGAGAGTGAATTGAATTGCTAGTCACGCTGTTAGTCTTTGAATGCTAATAGCACAAAGATAGTATGAATTGACACCGTCACATAAGGACCCTTTGTTTCACTTGTCAATCACATCGATCAACAATGAGTGCATCAGTTCGTGCTATTAGATTTGCAAAACTAACAGCACAGGTAGTATCTGACTGTCTCAGAGAGGACATAAGATCAGTTAAAAGTTATGAGATATATGCTGTCAAGCTGAGCCATGCTGTTGATAGTTATTATCGTTGCGGACTTTGCCAAGGGCTTTTCCTTACTTTAAAGGCTACAGACCTCAGTAGAATAGCACCTCAAGTCGTTAGGCCAACTCTGAATTTCACTCTAGTTATAGGCATCATTGAGACATTTCTTCCAATTTTTATTGGTATCAAATATCATTTTAATAACTTTTTCATTTGAATATATTAGAATGCATCTCATGACTTGAGAAACACAGCTAAAACTAGATTCAAAGGAATCAAATGGGCATCATGATGGCATTGATGCTGAGATAGCGGCCGTATTGTGTGGTGCTACTAGAATCTTCATTCTAATAACATGGTCCTCTTTGTGGCTAACTTCAAGAGGGTGGATTGCCGTACTTGTAATCATTCAAGTACGCCTTGAAGCCCCAGTGCTCTAAAGAGTCAGTAATATCAAAACATTCATCAGGGAAGATTGTGCACATTGTGCAGAAGGGCGTTTCCTAACAAATAAAGGATGTGGTTATCAGCAAAATGTTCTAATAGCAGTTCATATAGACTGCGCACCGCCCCTCGGCCTAGTACTGGCCCTTGGAGAGCACCACAAGCAGTCTTCATAAGATTAGGATCTTCTTCATTAATAGAAACATACAGATATCTGGCAGAGAAGCAAGATTGAGTGCACATAAGAAGGTTTCCTCTAATGCTATAATGCTCTAATTGAGAGAGTAAAATAATATCGACAATAGTATCAATTTTAAGACTTTCAATAATTTAACTGGAATGTTAAAAGACCAATAAATTTTGATGAGTTGAGATGCGTTTTTTTATGACCAAAACGAAAGTCATCGTCTTGGATCAAGCAAAGGTCGGACTAATAAGCATCGTGTTATTTATTACGATGAGAAAGTAAGCCTTGCTCATTACATTAATAGAAATACTGCCCCTACTGAAAATCTGCCCAAATACAACAATTTAGACGCTTCCCTTTAGTTTGAATAATCATTCAGTGAAATTCGAAGTTCATGACAAAATTCACACCTACTTCAGTTTGATGATATACAAGTTGACGATCTTCGTCATCTTCTAGCATTTGACCAGCCACCAGATAATTGCCCAACATTCAGGGAATTTCACAATGTATTCAATGAACTGTCTATGGAAACACAAAACTATTGCATCTCGTTAGCTCACAGTGGTCTACAAGCAATACAGGATGGTTATAAATTACACTCTACAGCCAAATTCTGGCATTTTGGCCTCGAAATTGCTGCCCAATTACATCTTGGAACATTTCATGAGCGTCACACCGCTACCTAACACTCCTTGGTAATAAATCTCACTGGACCTCTCTAGACCCTGGTCAGACAAATTCTACGTCTTCTTCAGTAGATACAGTCTTTCTAGAACTGATGAAAGAGTAGTTTCCTTCTGGCTATGGCAGTGACTCGAAAGCTTTGGGACCTCTTTAGGAGGACAAATCTGACAACGGCCTATTCTTTACAAATCCAAAGGAATGCCTTTACAACCGAAATGAAACTGATTGTTTTATGAAGCTATTGGGCAAGGTAATTTGCCCTTGATACCAATAAGCCAGTACAAGTTGCCACAAGATCTACTGATAAACGCTATAATTTACTAGAGATCAATAAAACTTCTAGTGACAAGAACTGACCCTAGTGCTTTCAAAGTGGATAACATGCCAAACTCCAAGTAATGTGGTCAACTGAAAGATGCTCCTAGGTTCAAATATTATAGAGGTACTTTAATAAAAAAACTGTATTTTTCTCCATGGAGTAAGTACCAACTTTTAAAAAATTATAGTTTCACTATGATGAACAAGCGAAAAGGAGAAATTTGAGTCCTTGTGATCTAGACCTAATGTAACATACTTGAACACTTTGATCTAAAAGCGATTTTCTACTGTCAGTTGATACCTTCCAAGAAGAGAAGTGTTGAATGAAAGCAACCAGTTGCATATATGTACATGTATTCCCTCTACAGTTGATTAAGACATAATTGGTCTTCAAATTTCATATTTGGTATCAAATCATATATTGTTCTCTTGCAATATCATGTTGTCGGAAAAGTATTAACATCAACAGTGCAGTTGCAACTGATGTAATATAAATAGATTTAGAATAAGCTACATACTTATAACTAATTTCTATTTGCAAATTCAAGTGATCATCTTTATCTTTGATTAAAAATTTGAGAAAAGGCAGTAGTAACTGAAAAATTTTTTATTTTTATGCTATTTTCAAATGCTCCTCTGCGCCTAACTGAAGGGGGAATTGGATAGCTGTAGATTTTTAACGTTACTAAAATGCAGATTAATCAGGGTTTGGAATGAATAGGAGATTAGAAACTTCCTTTTAGTTTAACGAGTGGTGTGTCTGGAAAAGTGTTGATGAACAAGAATTTTTCTCAAACCAATTCGCACAAGCTCTATAACACAATGTAGCAGTCATCAAAGTTTCAGCTAATCTCACTGCTTTAAACAGATCATGAACGTCTAACAAGTAATAGCAAGGTAAATATATATAAACATCTACTTTATGTGTTCCAGAATGTCAAAGAATTCTCCTTCATATTTCTGTTCAATAACCGTACTAAATTGTAAAATCCTGAAAGTTTCTTGAGTAGCATCTCTCTTAGTGATGTGCTGAGAAACCTTCTGTTGGGGAAGGGGGGAGGGCGTTCTGACCAATTGACAAACTATTGTTAGTAAATTTTTATTAAAAAAAAGGTCGCAGAAAATACTGTGACCTATCCTGTTGCATCCTGGTTAACTTTTGACCACCCGCAAACCTCACCATCGACGCATCCCTGATCTCTCTCACAAACTATTAGCAACTTAGGGAGCGGACTCGGAGTGCTCTACGTGGGGAACGTCTCCTAGGTACTAAATGATAGAGAATACTTCAATATTTCAATTATTTACTCGATGGAAAAGGTGCAGCTCAAAAATTGTGTCTGTATAGTAATGACACGGTTGCAGAAATTCACTGCCGCACTGCTCGATACTTTACTGTGTACTTTAAATTCACATACGGAGTTGAAGGGAACTGCAGAGAAAACAAGCCTGCATTAAATTGATGCCTCAATGACAACCGTACTCCACAGCTCTGGATTTTTGGGAAGGGGCATATAAGCACAGCTGTCAAATGTTGCTCTTTGATGCCTCCACACCGTACCTAGGCTGAAAAACATGGGAAGAAACTTCATATCTGTACTATAATATATTATTGCTTTTCCACATTTCTGACCGTAGTGTATCTGAGCAATGTTGTTTCGGATTTCTCATCTAGAAGTGATCATCTAATTCTGGAAAAGTTATGCTTGAAAATCGACTTCATTCCCAGCACAACAACGTCAATGATTAGTATGCCTCTCATTTCGATACATAACCAATTGGTATCCTATCATACATCTGTCATCTTTCTCCAAATTTTAGGAAATTTGATATCCTTGTTTTTGAAAAGTTGAAGACTGTTTCCCATTATCTTCTAGAGATCAATTTTGCCTCTATGTTTTCTTCTATTTCACCTTCCTTACTTCTCTTTAATTCAAGTTTTTCAACCTGGAAACTATGGAAACTGTCCAGCAAGCCACATAATTTACCTTTAACTTATGCAAGAGTTTGTTGCTACTGGTGTGCAATTTTGCTGTTAATGTATGGAAAAAGAACATCGATAGTAGAGAAGTCTATCAGGTGTTTCTAATGCATTCGAGTAAGATATCCTTGTTATTCAAAGTTCAGCATCTGGTATCTCATCATACATTGTTTACCTTATGTGTCCTACTTTTGTAAAAGTACAAGGCCGTATTCTGTCATGTTCGGGAAATTAAGTCAGTCTTCTTGATTTCCTCTGTGCAACCTGTCTTACTTGGACTTCATGTTTTCACACTGGAAATAACGTAAACTTCCCAGCAGGCTACACCATTCATAATTAGTATATGTGAGAATTCTTGTGCTTCTGGTTGGTCGTTTTGTGACGAATTTATGGAAATTGAGCATTAATAATAGACCAGCCTACCAGCTCTGTCTTGACGTGTTGGAAAATGCAATGCCATGTAGAAGGAAGATTTGATCGACAAGATACCTCTGTGAACTTACTATCCTTGACGGTTCCTCCTTTTCTTAATTTGTCTGTTTTTTCTATTACTTTTAACAACAATGTCTACTATGAATTACCTGAATATAATCATGCACAGTTTTGCTGAATCTATTAATGTAAATTATGCAAAGTATGCTGCATATAAAGTCCTGCTCTCTTTTCATTCTTCAGTGGTTCTCTTACATAAAGAAATATCTCTTATTTTATGAACCCTAAAGTCAGAAATTGGTCTCTACATGCTGTGAATTTTTCTGCGTATCTGCATTGCATACTTTCCTCGCTGAAGAATATTTCGTTCTTCTTCGAATACTTCTGACTGCATTGTTGATTGCAGTCCTGAAAGCCGGACTAAAAATCGCATATATAAACGGGTTACAAGCAGAATTCAGGTACTGCATGAAAGCACTAAGAGTAAAAAATATCGATATATAGTATGTCAGATGACCAATGTTGACAGTACAATATATGCTAAAAGCAAAAGTAGGCATCCAGCAAAAGGCAAATGTAATTATCACAGCTATCATTGTTTTAATTATTCGCTTCTCGTTGATTTGTTGCATGCCTTGCACGTTTGAGAAAGAACGATTACGTTTTCTTATTTTATACAATAAAGCCGAGTAGCACGAGGTAATGAAGCAACTGGGAAAGATTATTGTTACGGCAACTAGAATCGCCAAGTTGAGAGGCGTTTTGCTGAGATTTATGAAAAGAGCAGCGTTGACTGGAGCCAGTAACCATGGGATTGTTAGCAATTTCAAAGCAGTGCTTTTCTTTCGCAGATTCCGTCGGTGGTAAATTGGCTTACTTATCGCCATCACTCGGTCAAATGCCATTAAACACAGGTGCAGAATAGACGAAGTGGATAAAAACACTTCCGAAAAGAGCAGCACAGAGTAAAGGATCTTTCTTTGCTCAAGTAGTGACACTTGCTTGTGGAACAATATCCAATGCATCCATAGCTGTATAGGGATGCACACAGCTCCAACAAGAATATCTGTCATTGCTAAGGAGAACATGTAGTATGTTATTACACTATTCGGTACCTTTCTTGCTATGATAATGTAGCATACCAAGCCATTTGATAGTATGCAAGTGATTCCTAACAGTGAATATACCGGAATCAAAACTTTTATGTCGATGACATAATACTCCATTGTTGTGATACTGTTGATGGTTTTCTCATATGCTTAAAATTCTGTGGATCCGTAATGTTTGTAAGAGTAGTTTTGTGTTTATGCTGGGCAAAAGTCTTATAGCTGAAATTTACTAGACCAGGTCCATCTCCACTAGACTGTATTTATTGCGATCGCATTGAATTCTTCTCACACATTCCATATCAATAGGGTGCGCTAAGGAATAGAACTGGCAATGAGATTGATAAGCGCTAATCGGTATTTAAATACGCCAATGCATATATATAGACAGCTGCATCCATATATGGCTTATCTTTTATGCAAGCGAAAGGATGCGCAGTTGTTCTTTCGGCTTGCAGTCAAAAGCAATAGTCAATAAAAAGTCACTGATTTAGATGGCTGGGAAACAATGTAAGTCTTTATAAGTAAATTTTACCTCAGCACGAAAAAGCGGCAACATTCTTTTCACATACTTAAAAGCTTTCTTCGTCCGACACTCATCAGAGTACGAAAACGTCGGATAGTGACCTAAAGGTTAACCGAAATATATATCTAGATGCGGCTAATGTGATTGGGTGCGTCTAATTGACTCCAAGTGTGACCAATTAGGACCTATTACCATAGTTTACGTGAAGAGTCCCAATGAGAGAACAAACTCTTTTTTTCTACACAAGAATGGATTTTGAGTCTTAACGTAAACAGATTCCAAAACACTTAAATGAAAAACACTTATATTTCGGTTAAGGTCACTATCCGACGTTTTCATACTCTGATGAGTGTCGGACGAAAAAAGCTTTTAAGTATGTGAAAAGAATGTTTCCGCTTTTTCGTGCTGTGGTTAAGTTTTGTAGTACCAACAGACTATATAAGTAAATTTCAATAGTTGTTGAATTTGCTTCTTCTATGACCTTGTTCATGCACAATGAAAATGTTAATGGTGGTAATTTAAGGGGGGGATGGGTACATGACTTGATGCACCCTTTCTAGATCTGTTGCAGAAATCGTCGGCTGATCAGGGATTCAATACGTCCTTCTACTTTTTGCAGTAGCTTACAACAGCATTGGAAACTCTTAGGGAATACAATGCTGACAACGGCCATTTCTTTACCAGCCAAGAGGAATGTCCATAAAATGTTCTCATCCATTCTTCCTCCAAAGACATGAAGCTAAATGTTCTATGAGGCAATTAGATAAACTAGTTTGCTCTTGATGTCAATAAAATAGTGCAGAAAGTCACAAGGTCTACTATCCAAGTATGGTTTAGCTAAACACTCAATAGGCTGCTCTTTCCTAAAGAGGCCCCATCTACACATTGCACAGAGTTCATTCCATGAAAAACCTTATCTTCTAGTTACAAATAAGCACCAGCCTATCAGCAATCATAATTGTTTCAGGAAGAACAAACGAAAATAAACAATTTGCATTTGGAAAGTCTTATCTATATTCGTTATCAAGCATTGGCTTGCTACCACTTTGTTAAATACTAATAAAAGCCAACTTACACCCATACATATTCAAAAGCATTATTACAACAATAAGATACAAAAGAACAAGGAAAGAAAGATACTAGAACCATGCATTGAGCATTAAACTACTGGCAGATTCCGCGTGTGCACAACTCACGTGCCCACTTTTTAATTTGTGTTTAAAGCTGGCAGCTGTCGGTTCTTGTTTTGTGCTATCATCGAGGGTATTTTAAAGAAAGTGTCT
>WIPJ01004834.1:840844-852575 GCA_018155075.1 Cassiopea andromeda
TATATATATATATATATATATATATATATATATATATATATATATATATATATATATATATATATACCTTAAGTTGTTAAGTATTATAGTTTCAGTTTTAGTTGGAATCAATTAGTACGCACTACTATGTAAATCCAACTGTAAATAAAGTTTTATGAATTATGAATTATGAATTATGAACGAGGCTATTTCTATGCGCTGTATTCTTTTCGCCGGCGGAACGCGAACGACGGCTTGCAATAGCGTATGCTTCTTCCATGGCTTTTTTCCATTTGTTGACATAATCACTATAGCTATTTACTGGAGAGTGATGACCCATGTTGAAAACTATATCGATTGGTAACCTAGGGTGTCTACCAAACAAAAGATAAAACGGTGAAAAACCAGTGGAATCATTTCGCGTACAATTGTAGGCATGCGTTATTTTATTAACGTGCTCGTGCCTACTGCTTTTACAAAATTCCGGTAAGGTACGAAGCATTGATAACAATGTACAATTAAAACGCTCGACTTGTCCGCTACTCTGTGGGTAATATGAGGTAGTTCTCGAATGTTTAATATCACAAAGTTTTTGCAGATTATCAAACAGGTTGTTCTCAAATTCTGCACCCTGATCGTGGTGGATCTTCGTGGAAAATCCGAAACGCATAATAAAATCATTGCACAATTGCGAAGCGACAGTTTTAGCAGATTTAGCTTTTGTTGCGTACGCCTGTGCAAATCGCGTAAAATGATCGACAATGACCAAAATATATTCATAACCTCCTTTACTACGTTCTAAATGCAAAAAGTCGATAGAAATCATTTCAAAAGGCGAAGTCGTAATATTTGGTTGTAACGGAGCCCTAGCCTGAAATACAGGACGTCGCTGCTTTACACAATTGCATACGTTTTGAAGAAAATGCTCAATATCTGCATGCATAGGAGGCCAGAAAAATCTCTGTCGTGCTAAATCAAAAACGCGTTCTGTACCTAGGTGACCCATATCTGCATGCAGCGTTTTAATTGCTAGGCGATGGTATTTCTTAGGCAATACAATCTGGGAAATCGAGCCGACATTCCACTTCAATAAATTATCTTTGAATACAAGTTTAGGCCAATCGCGAATTAATCGTTTGACGTCAGAAGATTCATGTAACATATCCTTAGCTAGTGGCTTTTTGCCTCGTTCGATAAACTGCATTACGCGACTCGTAACAGGATCATTTAACTGGGCATCGATTAAATCGTTTACACCAATACGCAAATCAGTGCGAAAATTCGAGCTATGAATAGCGAAAACATGTGGATCTATAGTAAATGGGGTAACCCAATTTGATTTTCCATTAGCTAACAAATTTACAGCGCATGTAACAGTTTTTGTAGTTTGAGGCGACATTTCTTCAGTACACATTTCGATATAAGACTCAAAATCGGGAATACGCGATAGAGAATCAGCATCAATGTTTACTCTGCCTGGTCTATACTTTATAGTAAAATTAAAGTCAGTCAGCTAATTCATTGACCCAGCGTAAACCAGTAGCATTCAATTTAGCTGATTACAATACGTATGTTAATGGATTGCTATCAGTGTAAACTGTGAAAGATGGTGCGTAATATAAATAATCACGAAATTGGTCACATATTGCCCATTTCAACGCTAAAAAATCTAGTTTTCCAGAATGGAGATAATAATTTTTCTCTGCTGGTGACAAAGTACGAGAACCATAAGCTATAACTCTTAGTAACCCATTTTGACGTTGATACAAAACTGCACCTAATCCGACTTCAGAAGCATCGGTATGAAATATAAAAGGATCCGAAAAATTGGGGTATGCCATTATAGGAGGCGATTTCAGATGTTCAACTAGCCTGTCTAAAATACTTTGATGTGTCATATTCCAAATAACTGAGCTCTTAAAAAGCAACTGATTATTTGATTTCGAGGCTTGTTTCGATTTCGATTATCTCTTCTCTGACGCAGCTAAAACATCATATAATGGCTTTGCTATGGGTGAGAGATTTTTAATGTACCTTCTATAGTAACCAAGGAGACCAAGTGACCGTCGAACATCACCTACGGTTTGGGGAGTTGATTTTTTGCAAATGCAAAGTCGGTTTGATACTCTCGGGATCTAACTTATAGCCTTCCGGAGAAACAACTCTTCCTAAAGAGTTAGCTTCTTGGCGAAACATATTGCAAATTTTTGGTTTTAACTTCACTCCATTTTCGCTTAGACGTCTAAGAACTCCTCTCAGATGGTCCAAATGACCATCGATAGTTTTACTAAAAACGATGACGTCATCCAAATAAGGGATACAGAACTCATATCTTAAATCACCTAAACAGTTTTCCATAAACCTCTGAAATGCACCCGGAGCGTTGCGAAGTCCAAACGGAATGTTCGGAAAACATTGCTCATTTTCCCCAAGATTGTCGATATAATTTGAGTGTCTTGGGGAATCGAGAATTTATGCTGAATAACTCCCCGCGTTGTATTTTTTGAAGTACATGTATCAACAAAGAAAACCAATTACAGGAACAACATACATAAAATAAGTTCATACACAAATAAGTCCAAGAGTTCTCAACTCAATGCTTCCTCGAAGCTCGTAATGTTCAATGTTCTTCTCTCTTCTCAATTGCGTTCTCAACTCAACTCTGTTCGCCACTGTGTTCTCAACACAACTCCTCCATCTCCTAATTTGAAACACGTCCCTTCCATGTGCATGCTCCATGTCACATGATCAATTCAATTCAATTCACAACATGGAATTCTCTTCGATTCATATAGTCCCCAGGGTGTTATAAAGGCAGTCAAAGGTTGGCTATTTTCACTGACAAAACCTTGATGATATGCTTTGCCCTGGTTCGAAGCTGAGAACCAGGCATTACCCCCTAAATCATCGAGAGTTTCTTGAATACGTGGAATAGGATGACGGTCCGGAATTGTCTTTTGATTTAAAGTGCTTATGCATCGAAAATTTCGAATATACTTTTTTAGCTAAAATCGGAACTTCGGTCTTTCCAATGCATGAATATCATATTATTTTTGTTCTTACTGGCGAGAAAGGTGTAGAAATTAGCGTTTGTTTTGAGGCACTAGGTGCGAATTTTGATAGCCATTGCGTGATGTCATAACGAGGATCAAACTGAGTGCATTCTTTAGGCCTATATCAGTTGATAAGCAAAGCGTAAAGAAAGCTTCTCATCTTGCTACGGCTCATTAAAATAGCAAACAGTGACAGTGAATCGTCATTTTATGATGAGTCTACTGATTATCAATTAGAAGATGATAGCAATGATGACCATGTGCTTGCACAGCCAGGCCTACTACTACTTGTACAACGTGTAGGGTAATAGGTACATGCCACGGAGAGCCACTAGCTGACGATTCGGATGCCCAAGATAAAGAAAATGTCGAAGCCAATGACCCCCATGGACTGCTACCACAAACTCTTTCGGCTTGATTTGAGAGGCAAATCCAAGTTCAGGAATGGTGAGTACCAGTATCTATTACGTATTGCAGCTCATACCTTGTCAAATTTTGTAAACAGTCACTTAGGACTTATAAGCAAAGCGTTAAAGCTGTACAACATGTAGGGTAATGGCTTCTGCGTTAGATGAAGTAGAATTTGCATTGATTAGAGTCTTCTAATTTACTCTTTGATCTTCCAAGCCAACTGATCTTTTTCTAATAGAATATAATTTTCTTTTTCAAAACTGGACATCCGGTACAAACAGTATTAGGGCTTGCGAACATTTCTTCCTCCTCCATTGTGTCATCCATTTTTGAACACATCACATATCACGGATAGTCCATGAAAGGAATTGAAATACATTGCTATGGCATTATAATTTTCCTTTACTAGTAGGCCATTTCCAATCTACCAACTCAACATACCTCCCTGCTCTGTTTTCCTCAACGTTGTTAATTGTTACTACTTGACCAGGGTCTAAAACACAAACAGGTAAGTCTCACCTGTCTTTTAGCTCTATCTGTCAGTGACTGATCAATGGTATCTGCTGTGTCTGCCAACGATAAATCAATCAACAGCATCTGGCTTTAGCTTCCTTTTCATTCCAAGTTTGGCAGCGACTTCCTGATTCTTCGTACAGCAGTTTTCATCGAAATGGTCAGAGTAAAGGAAAGACGAGTTGATGCTGCTCCACTTTGGCCTATGTCTTGCACAAACCTCACCCAAGCTTGGTGTCTTTTCCTGTCTTTTTTCTTGAGTGGAAACGTGTGAACGGATTTCCCCTCTATATGCTGACCAGTTGTGTAGCTTATTCCGTTCGGGAGACCAGCCACACAGTACAGTCCTCCACGACGTTTGCAGGACTTGCTAGTGGAATCCATGCTAACAAGCGATCGAAATTCTTTTGCGTACTCGTTATGACATCATGCGCAGTAGCTAGAATTCGCACTTGAAATGCCAAAATAGCGAAGTTTGAGGGCTCATAACTTTTTTCTATATGAGTTATGATACTTTAGTTTGTAGCATGATGACCACAGCACAAAGTTGCATTAGAAAATGCAAAAAGTTAAATTTCGAAATTTTGGATGCATAAGCACTTTAAAGCACGAAAATCAACACATAAGCGAAGTGACTGGTCCTTTTTTTCTAACACACACAACAGGAGAACTGCATGGGGAAGTCGATTTACAAATGGAAATTTTATTTAGAAGGTCTTCAATATAAGCCTTTACTTCCGGGTATAGTGGTCTAGGCACTGCGACATAGTTTTTCTGCACCGGAATATTTTCTGTCAAATTAACATTTAGCTTAAGATCAGGAACAATACCAATGTCATCATCATTTCTCGAAAAAGAGTTTTGTTCTTCGCACAATAGCTTCAAAGCGGATCTTTTCTGGCTTTCAGTAAGTCCATCTAAATTTCTCTGCTTAACAGGACTTGGAATGGCTTCGTCAATATCAATCTCAACTTTAGCACGTACGCTACGAACAGATTCAGAGTTTACAAAATCCTCTTTCAATTTCACATCTAAATGGGTCACAGATTTCGTGTAGGATTAATCATGGACCAACATCGTCCACGTTTAATCAAACATTGTTTCTTGTTTGTTCGAACAGTACAAAAATCAGAATCATCGCTAGTGTCGATAATATCAAATAAACTATTTACATTTTCACGAGTCAAAGACGGGAAAACTCATGCTAGTTCAGGACTAGTCATTCCAGTTTTTACGCATAGTTCGATCACATTATATCCAACAAGTGGCAACGAAATGTCTTCAGTTGTTACCAAGAATCGAACGAAAATCGGATCTTGTTCGTGCTTTAATTTAAAAGTCAACTCAATAAAACCTGTGTACGGAATGGGCGTGCCATTAGCAGCAGTTAAGTCTAATTCACCATCTAGAAGTTCCGAGATATTTCTCAACTTTGCACTAGGAAAATGACGACGAAGAAATTGTTCCGAAATAATAGAAACTTGGGCACCTGTGTCCCATAATGCTTCGATCGAAGTTCCATCTAGCTTACAATTAATAGTACATCTTTTTCCAACAAGGTTTGCAATTTGCGAAGATTGTTTCGGAGTTAAATGCGTTACGAAAGTTGAAGGTTTTCCGTTCTTGTCTGACATTTTACTTAAAGTTTGAGTTGCATTGCAAATAACCTTATGACTATGCCAATGTTTCTTTTGGCACGATTTATTACAGTACTGAACAAGATTGCATCCACTACATTTCCACACAGGTAAACCTTTTTGAGAAGTTCCACAAAACTACAACATTGAGGCTTAGTCAATTCGCCGGTTACTCCGCGCCCCCTTGGAATAGCCGAGCCATGTTTCCCTGATTAATGACAGGACAACGTAAACGAAAGTCTGTATGAATACTTTTAGCCGAAATTGTGTGCCCTAGATACAATACCTTGGGTGCTGCGAAGCTGGATTTAGAGGCTTTAACTCTTAAGTTGTGCTGGCGTAGGCGTGTCAAAACCTTCTCAAGACGTTCACAATGTTCTTCGATTCCTTTAGATGGGGTGATAATGTTATCAAAATAACAAAGGCAACTATCGTAATTGAGGCCCGACATAATAATTTGCATCGCACGATCAAATGACACAGGGGCCCAGATAACCAAAAAGGGACGCGCAAAAATTCCCAACTACCAGTAGGTGTAACAAAGGCAGTTTTCTCTCTATCCTCGGGACTAACACTGAGTTGCCAAGACCCTGAACGCAAGTCTAGTGTGGTAAACAAATCATAACCTTGCAATGCATCAAGTAAGTCATCCACCCTTGGTAAGGGTCGAGCATCCCGCTTAGTCACCGAATTTAACTTTCTATAGTCGAAGCAAAAGCGATATTTACCATCCTTCTTTCGAGCAAGAACAATAGGGGAAGCCCAGGGGCTGATACTTGGTTGAATAACCCCTTGATCTAGCATGTCCCGAATTTGATCGTCAGTTTCTTTGCGGTACGCATAAGGAAGACGACGAGGGCGTTGGCGTATAGGGGGAGAGTCGCCTGTATTAATTTTATGCTTGACTACAGTGGTATGACCCAAACTGTGCTCAAAAACATCAGTGTAGCGAAGCAATGTAGTTAGTAAGGTATTCCTTTCACACGGGGACAAGGTTGAACTTAACTCCGAAGATAATTCATTAGCTACCTCATTGGAGACATTGAGAGTACCACCCACTAAAGCTCGTCTGTTCGTTGCTGGACAATCAGGGGGTATTGCAGAATTTATTGGGCAAAAATCGGCAACACGCTGACCTTTGTGCAGCTCACATACCTCATTATTGTTATTTATCAAACGAACAGGAACCGAGCGATTATCGGCAGCACTAACTGAATAAGCGGGGTATAACCCCGAAGGAAAAACATCGGATGCAACAGGTGCTGATTGTTGATGAAAACCTTTCGTGGGAAGCACAATTCAACCGTACAATGGACAAAATTAACTCTGGGATTTGGGCCTTAAAGAGATTGAGAAATATACTACCTCAGTCACAACTTTCCATTGTCTATTATGCACTGGTTGAAAGTCAATTACGCTATGGTGATGTTGTTTGGGGTAGTTTGTCAAGAACAAAACTAACTGCCCGTCAGAGACTACAAACATTGGCTCTCAAAATAATCAGGAACGCCAAAATTAAAGAATGAATGTAGAAAACATAATATGCTTTGATAGGAATGTTATGACCTATAAAATCATACACAAACTTTACCCAAACAGCTTCCTAGAAAAGTATAAACCAAGGTCTAGTTTCTCATCCTACAATACAAGAAATAGTCAAAATCTCCAAATCCCTAAACATAGGACTGAAGACTATAAAAAAAGCATTCATTGCTCAGCTCTTAAGGAATGGAATAATACGCCTAGAGACATATGTGAGTTGCCAACAATAAATACTTTCAAAATGCAACTGAAATTTTATATGAAGAGCAAGACATAGCTAAACACAACCCCCTGGAAGAACAGCTCCACGCTAAATAGGTTTTGTTTTTTAATCCAATTTCATAGCAACTTTTCGTTATAGATAACTTAGTTCGTAGATTGTTTTTTTCTGTAATTATGCTGAAGGGTTCTGTATATAAAATATAAATACAGTGCCGTAACCAAGGGGGGCAAGGGGGGCTGGAGCCCCCCAACAATTTCTTGTTAAAATAAATTTTTCAGCTCTTCCGCCTCAACCATGGTGAGGCCTCCTCCGATAGTGACTTCTAAGTCCCCCCAAAATGAAAATCGTGGTTACGGCCAGGAAATATGAATATGAAATATGCTACCATGCCTATTGCATTTCGTTAACTACGTGGAACGTGTGCAATTAAAACTACTTCACTTCTAGCTGGAATAATAATACTACTGACCAGAGTAAGCGCAACAGGGCCCTTATGAAGAGATTGTTCAAACACGAGAGTATCGGCAGTAGAGGGTTGAATGGAGTCTTCAGCACCAGGCAAAATGGGGGATTTACCGTGTGGGCCCTCTAGAAAATACCTTGAATCGTGTAAAATTAAATTAAAGTGGTGTGAAAGAAGAAAATCCCAACTCAGTATACACTCCAGTGGGGGTAAAACATTATCACAGATAAGAAAGGGGAATGGTAAGAATGAGTACTACCCGAGAATTGAAGACGGGCAAAAATCCCCCCCCCCCGTGAATGTAATGACTGTCAAGGGCCTTGCCTTGACAGTCATGACAGTCATCGTTGACTTGCCATCGCTAATTCTTGAACAGCTGAAAAAGGCGTGGCAACGTTTGGTGTAGAGTCAACTGAGGTGGTGGCAGCACAGAGCGGAGGAGAAGGTGCATCCCCAGCGACAAGGCGGATGGCTAGCAATTGCTTGCAAAAGGACACCATTTCAGTCAGCTTGGGTGTCAGTTTGTGCTCCAAGAGCTTGAGCCGCATGCCCGCGGGAAGCCCAGTCAAAAATTGACGACCAAGAAGGGCTTCTTTGACAGCAGCACTCAATGTTGGGTCGGCCTTTTCCAAAAGTTCCCTAAATGAATGCAGATATACCGCCGGGTCCTCCTTGTCGTGTAGCAAACGGGCTGTGAAATCGGCGTAAACATCTCCTTGGAAACAGAAGGGCACATGGTAGCAATAAGATTCTCGATAAGATGGGCATACGAATCTTTTTCAGCATCGAAAAGTGCGTGAAAATGCGTTGCGGCTACGCCCCGTAAAAAGGCAGGCAATTAAAGAGCTTGTCCTCATCAGTCCATTTGTTTGCAGACGCACAGCATTCAAATTGCCGTAGCCAAGCTGGAAAATCACCATGGTCGAATTTCTCTGGCAGAATAGGGGCCATGCCTAGGTTTACCTTTGCCACCAGTTGTAACATTTTCTTAGGCAGAGTCGACACAGAACAGAAACACGTCTGAATTCTGATGCTTATTTTTAAGACTGACTAAATCAATTCAAGTTACCTGTTAAGCATGCAGGATACGTAATGGTGTTAATTACTGTACATGTTGAGAACCAAAAGGCTAAGTATGGCATAGTGTGCAACTGATCCCTTTGACCTAGGACCTTATTGACGCTACATAAACAAAGAATCGTGAGATTCGTAGATGTTTTACCACAGTAAGCGGTATTACAGCAACTACACGTATATCTTATAAAATTAAAGTACAATAACGGTGAGGGACAGTCCTTAAATCTAAAAAATGATGACAGATGCTTGGATGCTTGGGAGATCTAAATACAGTGAGTAGCTTAATATCAGGGCAATATTTTTTTTAAGAAGCTTAGGCCTGGCTCAAGTGCCATGTTCCTCATGTGCTTAAATCAAGAGCACGGCGTTCGGCAAATGAAGAGCACGGTGTTTGAACCAGGCCTTAACTACTTTAGTCCTAATTCTATTACTGTAAGAACAAGCCCGTAGCCAAGCCTGTATTACAAGGGTGGCAAAATTGCCCCGGAACAATCCCGTGGTACTAACTTTGAGTCTATTTCATACTTTATGTTATCATTAGGGCGACCAAAAGTCAATAAAATCAACATTTTATACTCTCTTTGGGTGATGTAACGTCAAAAAATACCTCTATCAGGTTTATAGGTCAAAAGAAAGTCAGGTGTTAGGTAAATAAAGTCAAAATTACAAATACAGGTATAAATACAGTTAAATTTCAAAAGTTTTTTGCTCAATAAAGCCAAAATTGTGAATGAAAAGTCAAATATCTTCATATCTCTACTTCATTGGCAAAATACTGCCATCTGAATTTCCCGTGTTATTCTCTGACATTCACTACTCATTCATTAGTTCTTTCTCAAAGATAGGCCCTTTTTATTCTAAAAGGCATTCCCTGTCTTAACTCCAAGTAGTAATCTATTCCTCTTGTTCCATTTCTGTTGTCATAGTTGCTTACCTGTTTGGTACCTCTATCTAGGTTCCTAATATGTCTTGAACTACCACCGTCACGAAATTGTTCCCGTTTATGCTCTGACTTCCATTTCTATCAATTGAATCATCTTTTGTATCTTCTTTATTTTTCCAGCATTTAATCTTTCATTTATTTATTTTCTATAACTGTACTGACGATGACACTAATATATTGTCAAAACGTGTGTTAATAAAATGGTATAGAATAGTTTATTAATAAAATAGATTGTACCTGCTACAAGCTTTGGCAAAGTCTCTAAGTAAAGACAAGGTCAAAATCACCAGAAAATAAGGTCATTTTATTCAATTATAAAAACCAGTTTCTGGTTGCCCTAGTTATCACAATCAAATGGATAAAGTGCGCGCAGGGAAAGACTGAACTTTCTAGTATACCATAAAGACCAAGGTTGAGGTCATGCAAAATTTTAGGAAGTATCTCATTAGCAGCAAAGATGAAACAACAATAAAAAGTTGAAAAAAATTCCCAGGGGTTGCAAAAAGCTAGCATCCTGTTGTCTAGTGGCGGCATTTGCCACACCATCCCACCCCATGGCTACGGGCCTGGGTAAGGACCTATAGAAGGAAGAGAAAATAAAACCGCCTGCTTAGTATCAACATCCTTCGGTGGCTTAGACTGGCGACTAAGATGGACTCGGAAAACTACTATTAAGCAAAATACTGTTAATCTTAACGAATTCGTTATGGAAATTCCTATACGAAGAGCAAATTTGGAAAGTGCGTAAAGTAAATTGTTAACCACATTAATCTTATACCACTTAGGAGCAAGAGAAGAAAAAGTCACAATATATGCCAGTAGAGTTGAGTCTTTTTCTAAAGAGACTAGTGGAAAAAGTATTAGTCCTGTTGGTAACAAAAACGTCAAGAAACGGACGTGACCAACAGTGCTCAATCTCCATTGTGAATTGAAAGGTAGGGTCAGCCTTCACGAGGTATCATTGACGTAACGACGACAGAAAATGGTTTTAAATCAAGAAGGACAGTCGTTGAGATATTTTTGCTCCATAAAGATGTTGTCTAGCGAGGGACCTAAAAGAGAGCCTTTAGTCACATCGTTAATCTGGTCAGAGAGTTTCCTATTGAGCATTTTTCTCCGGAGAGCCATGAAGAGTCTTCATAAAATAACTTATGTCGAAAACATTTAAAAACTCTTTTTAAATTCTTTATAGCGAGCAATGCCTTTGCCTGTATGTTGTAAAATATATTTTTGTAAGCCAATAGGCTATCTTCAACATTTTCGGGTTATCTTCAAACTGGCTGGAAGAATGCAGAAAGCATTTGAAGAGGCTAACAGGATTGAGGTAGCGAAGATTTATCATTCACCATCGCTTTATATATGCGACATTCTAGGATGAAAAATGACTAGTAAATCAGTCAGAGAAGAGCAAAATTAAGCTTTGAAATAGAAAAGACTTGTACTATCTATGAAGAATCGAAAGAATAGGTGACACCCAGATGGAAAGGCCCACTCAGCAGCACCTTGAAATCAAGACTTAATCTGAAGACACTAGGTGAACTGCATGAAATAAAGCCAAACTATCTCCTATTTCATGAAGAACAAACGAAAAAGAACAATTTGCATTGGAAAGTCTTATCTATATTCGTTATCAAGCATTGGCTTGCTACCACTTTGTTAAATACTAATAAAGATCAACTTAAACTCATACATATTCAAAAGCATTATTACAACAATAAGATACAAAAGAACAAGGAAAGAAAGATACTAGAACCATGCATTGAGCATTAAACTACTGGCAGATTCCGCGTGTGCACAACTCACGTGCCCACTTTTTAATTTGTGTTTAAAGCTGGCAGCTGTCGGTTCTTGTTTTGTGCTATCATCGAGGGTATTTTAAAGAAAGTGTCT
>WIPJ01004834.1:855407-869279 GCA_018155075.1 Cassiopea andromeda
GTAACAACCTCTTATCATAAAAATCCGAATTTCAAAAGTTGTTCAAAAGTTCATCAATTCACTGGAGAGTACATCGACATTTCTTCGCGGCCCGGATTAAAGCGCTCCACTGGCCGAGTCTGGTTGCACATGCATGCCTAAAAAACAACCTTTGCTTGATAGCAGCAATTTGCCAATATGAACACACATTCCCACTACACTTGATAAACACATCCTTTTTCGAAATTCGCTACTTGGCATCCCATCATACATTTTCCATCTTCAATATCCTGTTTTTTTATAAGAAGGAGGCTGTTTCCTACTGTACTCCCGGAATTAATTTAGTCTTTTCGACTACATCTGTGCCACCTGTCTTACATTTATTGAAATTCATGTTTCTCACACTTCAAGAAGTAGAACATCTCCAGCTAGCTAGGCAATTCGTAGTTAATTTAACGAGAGTCAGTTGTATTGCTAGTTGACAGGTATGCTATGAATTTATACCAATTTATCAGCAAAGAAAATAAGTTCTACTACGTCTTTTCCTTTTAGTATCGATTCCTGCTATTAGGTGGCTGAATTCAAGTGGGAAAGGCATACAATTACGTTGCATACTTGTAAGA
This sequence comes from Cassiopea andromeda, assembly GCA_018155075.1. NCBI lineage: Eukaryota > Metazoa > Cnidaria > Scyphozoa > Rhizostomeae > Cassiopeidae > Cassiopea > Cassiopea andromeda. The sequence goes on from WIPJ01004834.1 coordinate 856,010, forward strand.
GGGGGTCGGTCTTACAGTAATTCCAGTTTTACGTGCGGAGACACGGAGCCAGGAACAAGACGTGGTTGCGAGACGATTATAATGATGCTCACTGATCTACTCCAGAACTGACTGATTCACTGACTAAAGAACCTACATGTGACTACAACTTAAATACAGATCTATTACAGGAAGTGATTATCTAAAATACAATAGAGTGAAGGAGAAATAGAAAGTCCATACATTAGGATTGACGTGATAGAGAGGCTACTTGTGACGTACTTGTAGTCCTACTACATACTCGGTGGGCGGGGGGGGCTAACTTAAGGGATGTCCAAACACTCTCGGCTTTTCACTCGACTATTTTTAATTTTTGTCGGGCATCGTTGAGTGTTGTCGAACAGGGGTGCCCAAATTCTCTCGAATTTTCACTCGATTTTTCAAAAATAGATGACCTCCTTCTAAAGTATTTTCATAGAAATACTTGATGCGGGAAAACCCTGGAAAAAGGGATATGCTAGTTCAAAATAAAAATAAAATTTGAGGAATGGAGCACTTTCCAGTGTAGACCCCTTCAAAGATGCTGTGAGAAAGTCTTACCTAGTCTCATAACTGGAAATTCAGATGTACCATATAAGCAAATGCATTCCAATCAGAGCCTTGGCAAAGACTATTCATAAGCTCTAGTGGCAAATTATGTAATTTTTTGACAAAACTGTGTAAATTGAGCACGCTGCAACATGCTCAAGAAGTCAGATCTGGGGCAATGTCACTAAGATCATCATATGGCACAAGTGGCTGTGAACACCTAAAACAATAGAAATGTGGAGTGAAAGTTTTGTTCAAACTTCACTCTACTACTTTCGACCTCTCTAGACTATTCTCAACTTGGTGTCCAAACGCTCTCGACTTTCACTCAACTTCAAAATCAAGCATAGTCAAGTGAAAAGTCGAGAACGTTTCGACAGGCCTTTAGTAGATCAGTAGGTAGGGGACGTACCATTAGTTAGGGATACCCTTTTCCTGAAAGTGCGGACTTATTGGAATCAGTTTTGAAATATGTGTGGAATTATGGGTATCAGTTGAAGAAACATTTAGACATAAGGGTAGTATTTTAAAGGAATGTTGCAAAATAATGAATAAGAGCTAAGGGCATGCAAAGCTTTTTGATGACTTAAATGTGTTAGAAAAATGTTCTTCGCTTCGAGCAATTATGGGTTTTTTGTTTCGTCAAGTTTCTAGAACTATGAATCACATTTTTTCAGATACGCACGAAAGTATTGGTCCCAAAATTCAATCAAAGGTTTCAAGTTTTAAGATCCATGTTTATTATCGAAAAATATGTTCAAATACACGCCTTTGTTTATAAGAAAAAAGTTTATAAGAAAATGAGGCTCAAATCGTCAAAATCTTAAGAAAATCGTAAGAAAATCACGAGGCTCAAATTCCAAAATTAAGTTTTTTTATAGGCCAAACATCTGTGATTTCGTCGGTATTGCATTCAAAATGTTAAAGATGGAATTCAAATTCAAGTATACAATAGTATTAACGAAAGTATAAACCAATCTAGAGAGTTTATTTCAGCAAGAGTTAAGAAAAAGTTAAGAAAATCTGATGCTCAATTTCGAGAAAAGTTAAGAAAATTGAGGATCAGGCAAAATAATGACTTTCTTATAAAAAAAACGTGTACATACATACACTAAAATAAAATTACCTACATTAAATAGAAGACTAAGGATGTGATAATAGTAACACAGATACTAACAAGAATATAACTCTATTATACACAAACGAACGTAAACAGTACCTTACAAAACATAGAGAGAATGATGAGTATTGGATGGAATCATGCTCAGTAGGACAATCCAATACGATCCCCAATACCCAAAGCGATCCCTCCAGACACCAGATTATGCCCAAAACCCAACGCCACATGTATTTAGATACATAAGTCAAAGGGAGCTCTCTAATAGGTAGACTAATCGAAAGAGAGCCCCCAAATACAAGACCAACTTAGCAAAAATACAAAACCAGTAGATGCTTCCTGAAATGAAATAAGTTACAGAGTTCCACTTCAGAAGTCTAATATCACAGCCCACATCCATTGATCAGAAGCTCTTTCAACTTTGATTTTGAAAATACTAAATAAACCGGATGTGCACGAGCCCATCCAAAATTAGGCATAGCTGTCCTCCCGGCTGCATGCACTCCAATTTGCTTTCTTTTCTGCTCTGATTGGGTGCTTTGGAAGGAAATGTGACGTTGTTGGAGAATAATTCTGAGGTCAAAGTTTGGTATCCATAATCGTGATGTTGTTATTAAATGCATTTAAGCTGTCCAAACCCCTCTCTTGAGAAGAAGTCTTGGCTCTTCTTCGAATATTTTTGAGTGCATTATTGGTTGCAGTTCTGAAAGCTGGATTGAAAATTGCGTATATAAACGGGTTGCAAACGGAATTAAGGTATTCCGTAAAAGTACCAAGCTTGGAAAATATCGTTATATAGTATGGCAAGTTTCTGATATTGATAGTATTGTATATGCTTAATGTAAAAACAGGCATCCAGCAAATGAAAAATGCAATAATCACTGCTAACATTGTCTTGATTATTCGTCTCTGGTTGATTTTTTGCATGCTTTGCACATTTGAAAAACAACGATTACGTTTCCTTATTTTATACAATAGAACAGAGTAGCAAGCGGAAATAAAGCAACTGGGAAATATAATTACTACAGCAACGAGAATTGCCCAGCTGATAGGCTCTTGAACAAAATTTATGAAGAGAGCAGCGTTGATTGGAGCTAGCAACCATGGGATAGTTAACAATTTAAAAGCCGTACTTTTCTTTCGAAGCTTTCTCCAGTGGTAAATTGGCATGCTTATCGCCATCACTCGGTCAAATGCTATTACACACAAGTGTAGAATTGAGGAAGTTTGCAGAAACACTTCAGACACGATCAACACAGACTGAAGAAAATTTTTTTGCTCACATAGCGACATTTGTTTGTAGAACAATATCCATTCTATGCGTAGATACAAAGGTATGGATACAGCTCCAACAAGAATGTCTGCAATTGCTAAAGAAAACATGTAGTATTTTATGACACCACTGGGTACCTTTCTTGTTACGATGATATAACATACCAAGGCATTTGATAATATGCAGACGACTCCTAAAAGTGAAAAAATGGGAATCACAACTTTTATGTCGACGACATAACTCCCCGTAGTTGCTGTATTGTTGATGCTTTCCATTCGGCCTTAGAATTTTATCCACCTTTGTGCACAAACCAATTGATTCTTGTCGATACTGAATAAGCGTTTTACTGTTGAAATTTGCTAGTAGAGCTCCACCTCCACCAAACTATACTCATGGTGCTAAATATAGTTAAAAGAGCATAGAAGTCTTCTTAAACAGTCTCTTTGAAAAATGAATTGACGGAAATAGATACTGAAAAAGCTGCCATGCGCTGGACTGCATAAATATATCTACAGATGCACTCTTCGATAGTTTATTTGCTTATGAAACTAAACGATGGACAGTTGTGCAGATATCGGCATGCAGTTAAAAACGATAGCCAATGGAAAGCACTGATCTAGAACGCCAGCATACAGAAGTCCGCTTAAATGAAATTTTATGTTTGTTGGATTTGCAAGTCATTTAGAACTTCCATGCGCAATAAATGTTTTATTGTGGCTGGTAGTGGTGAGAAACATCTTTCTACAGAATTGATCGTGGTTTCTACATAAATCTTCTTGACCGACGACCTATCAGCGATGCATCAACGGCACCACAGCAAGGAATACGCTTTGATAGAAAAGCCTTTGCGACAGTCACCAGTGTAATTCCTCAAAACTTCTTGTTGCTAACTGTAAACGCCTCTTCGAAATCCTTTGACAAAGCTATTTATTTTGTAACTACCATCAAAGCTGCTGCTGCAGCATTTCAGACCACCTCTGCTACAAAGACAAACTATTCATAACTGAATTTGAAAGCAACTTCGATTGAATTGGGCCTAAAGCAATGTCGGCGTATTCTTGTTGCCGGCCTACCAGCTATAGTTATCACTGATCAATATCCTCTGGTGTCTCTATTCAATTAAGTTCAATTCTACTACTTCTGCTACTACAACTACAACAACTATACTATGCAAGGCCTGATGTCATGATGTGGGTAAATTGCAGTGGGTGTCTTGTTATGTACGAGTTTGAAGCTGAATTAAAACCATGTTTCAGAAATGAATAATTAGAGAAAGTAAAGTAGAACCTGGTCTGCAAGTTAAATTGAGATTTTGAATTCGAAACTGATTCTTTCGTGCAATATAACAAGCCTGATATTGTGGTCATGGAAAAGATTACAAACTAGGTTGTTTCAATCGATGGAAAGATTCCTGGAGGCTTAAATCTGGTAAATAGAACAGCTATCAATAACCAATAAGACAGCCAGCTTGTTCCTGAACTGATTAAGCTGAATGATAAGAGAACTGTAAAATTGATCGATTTTGTGATTGAAGCTACTGGAATGATCTTGGATTCAACAATCAAGAACATTAAGATCCTCTTTGAGCAAGATTCAGGGCACCATTAAAAACTACTTGAGGAGTATAATAGCGTTCAATATAAGAGCCATGATTCATTTATTCATTATTTCTTTATCTCTTCAACAAATCCATTACTTTGACTAGCCAGTTTAAGACAAAAACAAATCCAATACACGACATAAACGTTTCAGCACTCTTCTAGTGTTATCATCTTCAGTACAGTGAGGAGGAACAAATATATTGATGGTTAACTAGTAAAGCATACAAAAGGCAACAAAAAAGAACCATCGAGTGGAAATGAAGAAAGAAATATATAAAGAAAATGAAGAGAAGAGAGGAGGAATGATCAATGTGGCTAAATAAGGGAGGAATAAATGAGTACCAAGCAGGTACATTTCAAAGGTCAAGGGAACTTAAAAACGACGGACACCTAAGCCCAGGAGGTATGAAATAGGGACAGAAACAGGGAATGATGGAACAGTGAGGAAATATGCAGTTAATACAGTATTAAGGTGATGGAGGATTTTCGGGAAATGAGAGAAAGCCTATCTTTAAGAAGGAGGAGGCTTTCATCAATAAGAAAGTCCAAGGGGGTTGTTATTCCACTGTTGATCTCAAATCTCCTAAGCAACCATTCAATATCAATATCAATATCAACAATTTATTTATAGTAGGCAAAAGAAATTAAGATAGCAAAAATATTGCTAATTAAGGCCTACTGGCTTAAAAAATTAAAATATATTACAGGTGTAAAATAAAAGTTGATACATATCATGTTAGGTACCCAACCTGTGTTATGCATATATATATATATATATATATATATATATATATATATACATATATATTTATATATATATATATATATATATATATATATATATATATATATATATATATATATATATATATATATATTTATATATATATATTGTAAAGTCTACAGTTGCAGTTCTCGCCCTTCCAACATTTAATATGGCTTTTAAAAATAGAAAGTGTACTTGCTTTTTGATTATATTTGGTAAATTCGACCAAAGTCTATTTCCAAGGAAGGATATTGTCTCAATTCCATATTTTTTGTATGCACTTTTGGAAGCTGCGAGTTGTTACCGTGCCTTAGATCATAACCAGTATTCTGATCAGCGAAAATATCCTTCATGAAAGGAGGACCTAAGCCAGACCATGTTTTATACATTTCAGTCATACGCAACTGAAGATTCTTTACGTGGATAGATACCAAGCTCCTTTGCTCCAGAAGAGACCCAAAATCTGTTTGATAATCTTTGTACACAAAACGCAATGCTCTGTCATGGATATGATTCATTCTATGATTTAAAGTTCTGTCATAGAACATCCAAACAAGGGGACTGTAGCTAAAGTGAGATAAGGCGAATGCTTGCATTACCTGCTTCAAATTTTCTGTGTCCATGTAGCAGGATATTCTAGTAAGGCATGAAGTTTTTGGCTGGCTTTCTTGCAAAGAGTTTTGACATTCTGTTTAAAGCTCGGTATGGCTTGAACTACCAACATGATCATAAATGGACGAATTACCTGGTGAACTAATTTTTCGTCCGCTCTTAATAATACCGAGGTATCCTTGAACCTTGATTATTCGTCTCTCATCGATTTGTTGCATGTTTGTGCATTTGAAAAAGGACGGTTATGCTCTCTTATTTCATACAGTAGAACTGAATAGCAAGAAGTAGTAAAGCAGCTGGGAAATATTATCATTACAGCAACTAGAATGGCCCAGTTGATAGGAGTTTCGCTAAGATTTATGAGAAGAGCAGCGTTGACTGGAGCCAGTAACCATGGGATAGTTAGTAATTTCAAAGCAGTACTTTTCTTTCGCAGTTTCCGTCGGTGGTAAATGGGCTTACTTATCGCCATCACTCTGTCAAATGCCATTAACCACCGATGAAGCATAGACGAAGTGGATAAAAACACTTCCAAAACAAGCAGCGCAGATTAAAGGATCCTTCTTTTCTCACGTAGTGACATTTGCTTGTAGAACTTAATCCACTCTGCTAATAGATATAAAGGAATACATATAGCCCCAAGAAGAACATCTGCAATTGCTAAGGAAAATATATGACACCATTAGGTACTTTTCTTGTTATGATGATATAACATAGAAACGCATTTGATTATATGCAGATGATTAGTAGCATTGAGAATACCGGAATCGTAATTTTGGTGTCCGCAACATACTGTTCCTTGACTGTAGTTTCGATGACTTCCTTTCAGCTTTGAAATTTTTTCACTCAAGATTGTGCTTGTGAGTAGGTGTTTGGTTGGATATTATGCGACTGTCTTAAAGCTGATACTTGCTGGTACAGGTAGATCACTATTACACTATTTTGATGATTATCGACGTAACATTGCCGGAAACATGCGTAATAACGCAAGCGCTGCAGGAAACAGACTCGATGGTGAAATTATGAAGCTCTGAAAGAGCCTTAAATTGTCATCGAAGATCAATAGAAAAACGCTTTCTTGAAAGCTGCCAAAGATAAAATATTTTCAATGAAATTTGGTGGGTGCATAACAGGTATGTGAGCGAGGTAGCATAGTGGTTAGACCGCATGCCCCCATGCGGAAGGTCTACGGTTCGAGCCCGACTCGATGCCATGACTGAACGCTCGCTCACTGTTCACCCAGCAGCAAATGCGTACTTGTTGGCAACACTGGGGAGATATAGGCGGCGAGGAAAGGAACTGGCAACCTTACCTCACATGCCGATGGTCCAGCATAAGTGTCCTCTCTAACAGGTACTCCCCTATGTACGAAAGTATACGGGACTACCTTTACTTTACTTTTATTCTGTATTGTATTTCACATAGCAATTTCCATACACTAATTTTACGTATTGTTCAACAGAATTCAGCTTGTTTTCCACCTACCTTTCCATGGTCATCGACATATGACCAATCGATGATGCAGTGCCCGGAGATATGCATAGATATTTTGCTCTGGGGAGACCTTCGGACAACATTTGACCAGCCATGACTAAAGAAATAATATAGACTAGTATATGTAAGAGGAACCCGATATTAACTCCTTTCTTTTGACACTTGCCACTCAGATAATTAATATTCCATGATGTCATAGAAATCATGGATACGCCCAGAACTGTCACATGAAGTCAACAACAACCCTATAACTGCAGAATGCGAGCAATCACCAGAAGCTACATACAACTCACTTGGTGAGATCAAGAAGCAATTAAGCCATGAATAACATTTTGGAAACAACAGAAAGTAGTAGTAGTCGAGTAAAGAAGGACTAGGAAACAAAAGCAAAGGAACAAGAGGTGTTCAAGAAATACTTCATTTGAGTAATTGCTAGTTTGAAATGATCAGTCCTCTGAGAATGCATGCTTCTTACTGTAATATCCAAGATATTATATTGTTTTGCTAATACGGCATTGCGAAGGAGCCATTGGCATGATTGTGTTGTTACACATATATACCTCGTGGTTTATGTAGCTAACTCTTTAAGTTTGAAGTTAGAAGTTTTGCACTCGCATAGCTTATAGGGTGAACTAGTCCCTCAAGAATTAGCACTTAGGAATATCAGAATCTGTTAGTGACAGTAGTGATAATGAAATTATTGCCTAGAAGAGGTTGGTAACACATGGGAATGCTTCACGAGCAGATGTGCATCAGCTAAGTGCATGTGGTATGAGACAACAAGCTCACAAAGTAGATTTTCACAGAATTGATTACTTTACAGCCTCTAAAGACAATGCATGATTTTATAATGAATTTAGAATCAGATGCATACGCATAAGCTATATACATGCCTGTGTAATGTAATGATGGTCTTCATATGCCATTAAAGTTGATAGACAATCAATTGTACTTAAATATAAGCCTTTGTTTCTATGCTTTTTTAAGTAATGGTCGACACAATACATTGATTCGGTACGACCAAGTAAAAATCTGGCTAATCTGAAGTACGATTAAAACCAGCGTTTCACAACCTTTTTCTACCCATAGACCTCTTTTCCAAAACCTTTTTGTTGGTGGACCCCTCATACTCAAAAGTGCCAAAAATGTGGAGGGGGGATTGGTGAGCTGGAAAATGTTGTGTAAATTAATAATAAGGGGGTGGGAATAGATAGGGATTCTGGAAAATAAAAGAACTCTATATCTAGCGTGGAATCCTCAAAACTGATAATCGGGAAGTAGGCATTAGAGCGGAGGGCTTGGAAAAAGTTTCAAAATCTAGCAATCGGAGGAGGGGAACGAGTATTCGATACTAGAGAGTAGTTATAGGTTTCTTGTCACCCGTAAAAGTGACCAGTTAATTGCTTATTACTCAGACTTCAGCACTGCGGAATCATTCATGGATATTCAAAGATCATACTCGTAATTCCCTTCATTAGAAGGGGCAGATCCAAAGCTGGACTTTGGTGGGACTTTATTGTCTTTTTCATTTGAGAAGTTTCTTAAAACTATTGCTTGCTATAGGAAATATTACCGCTTGGAGTGAGCGATGGCTCCCCGGCCCCCTGGATCCACTACTGCTTTCTAGCGTCTTAGCTCTTCTACTACTACTTCTGCTTCTAACACCTGTAATGTTTGGGGACTGGTTACTACAAATGAAATAAAACTTAAAATCTTTAACTTGTCAACAGTTATGCTACTAATACAAGCTTATTGTTTTAACTAACAAAAGTACGTAGATTATAAAATAGACAATGAAAAATGGTAGAATAATTGCTTTGTTACACATGGACCACCAAAATGCCACCCCCGAATTGTCATAAACTCCTTTGGACCCCCAGGGATCTCTTATGGACCCCGGTCAAGAACCACTGACTTAAACTATGTGTCTTTTGTGATTTACGCAGGAAATGAGCACATGGCTTGAGGTATTGCTTTGGAGCGGCAAGACCTTCCTTTACTATCACCTTGGTAGGTCATAAACTTGATTTGATTATCCAATCTCTGGGTCAGCAATTCAGTTTGTAGGAGGGGGGGGCAAAACCATGCAAACTTTTCAGTTGCCAGAGCATTGCTCCTCTGTGATTCCCTGTAGTTACGTATCTGATTTGAAAATCTAATAAAAATGAGAAATCAGTTTGACTAAGCAAAACTCTATTCGGGTACGACTATGGTGGCCTAGGAGTGCCATGCGTTCTTTCGCTTTTTTATTCAACTCTTTAAAATATTTTCTCCAATACCTTTCTTTTATTTTTCCAATCAAAAATATTTTTATGTCTTTTTCTTTTCTCTTACATTTCTTCATTCTATATTTATTATTCTTTTGAATTGAAACAAAGCTAAATTGAAATCAAATTAAAATTAATATTTTTTCAAATGACAAAAAAATAAAATGAAATTAATTTTTTTCAAATAAAAAAAGTGAAATTGAATGAAATCGATTTTTTTTTCAATCAAACAAAAATTGAAATTGAATTCTCGCCGTGGCCGAGGCATGCCATTAGACGCGGCGTAACATATTCTCCGGAATCTTTTTTACTGTGCATTATTTTGACATTTAAAAAACTGGCTAAAATCGACAAAATGGAAGTATGATTATAGTCTCAAACAGGATCTATAGCAGTATTTTCTATCAAAGTCGTGTACAAATTGAAGAAATGACAGGTGGATCTGAATAGGTTGTTCATCAAGGCATGTCATGGTACATGTAATCAAATATTTTGGAGGATTTCTGGCAAATTATTTGAGTTTTTATCTCGAGAACAAAGTGTCTTCTAGGGTGATATTTGAAGATGAATTCGAGCGAAGTTTCAAAACAAGCCTACCTGTTTAGTTCTAGCTGAATAATTCTACTTCGAGATTTCTCAAGATCCTGTTTGAGACTGTAATTATACTTCCATTCTGTCGCGTTTAGCCAATCTTTTCAAATGTCAAAACAATGCGCAGTAAAAACGATTCCGGAGAATAGGGCATGCCTCGGCCACGGCGAGTATTCAATTTCAATTTAATTTTTTTTCGTTTGAAAAAAACTTTAATTTCATTTTTTTCACTAGAGAAAAATTTATTTTCACTTTATTTTACTTTTCGTTCGTTTGGAAAAAAATTTAATTTCATTCTATTTCACTTTTTCTGTTTGAAGAAAATTAATTTCAGTATATTTTTATGTCATTTGAAAAAACTTAAATTTCTATTTGATGTCAATTTAGTTTTGTTTCAATTCAAAAAAATAATAAAAATATAATGAAGAATGTAAGTAGAAAAGAAGAAAGACATATAAATGTTTTTGATTGAAAATAATAGAAGAAACGTATTGGAGAAAAATTTTAAAGACTTGAATGAAAAAACGAAAGAAAGCATGGCACACCTAGGCCAACATATACGACTCAACAGGATTTAAGTGCAATTGGACAGTTGCTTCTTCAGTGTTTTGCTGCTTCATTGTATTACGACAGTGCATCTCAATTCATTTTTGCAAGGCCCCCACGGAAGGAGAAACTAATTAGTGCCCCCTACTCGCTATAAATAAGGCCATTATCTGTAACAATTCATATGTATACCTGTTCCTCGGGGCCATACTCGCCCCCTTCTAGCCTTGCATCACGCCCCCCTTGAGGGTCGCACTCCACCATTTGAGACACCCTTTTTTACTCTAACAACATATTCTATAGCTATTTGTAGCTGGGATGATACATGGGCGCCTCATACTATACGACTTAAATCTTTTGGTCGGCACAGAATTAAAATGCCATCTGTTGGCATGACAAATTGAAAGGACGTAGGATTTTTAAAGACGGATGTTAGTAAAGCTTTGTAGATTTGGCCTAAATTGGATGGCAATCTTTGCTATACAGTTGTTCAGTACATGCTTGTGAGTCCCAAATGCTCATGTTTTACCTTTATTGGATTCAAATAGTTGTTTTGTAGTGAATGCGAAGAGTTTGGTCCATTTTAAGCTCATAATTTGGTCTCCATAGAGTTGAAATTATTCCTTACATTTGCATTAGTCATGTTCTTCCTTGAAGAAGAAAACTTAAATCTTCTTCGAACACTCCTGAGTGCAGTGCTGGCTGCGCTTCTGAAGGCTGGGTTGAAAACTGTATATATAAACGGGTTGCAAGCAGAATTCAGGTACTGCATGAATTCACTGAGCATAAAAAATACTGCAGCGTTATATGATAGATGTTTGATGTTAACGGCATAGTGTACGCAAAAAACAAAAGTAGGCATCCAGCAAATGAAAAATGTAATTACCACAGCTAGCATTGTCTTGATTATCCGCTTCTCGTTGATTTGTTGCATGTTTTGCACGTTCGAGAAAGAACGATTGCGTTTTCTTATTTTATGCAATAGAACCGAGTAGCACGAGGTAATGAAGCAACTTGGAAAGATAATTGTTACAGCAACTAATACTGCATAGTTTATTGGTTTCTCGAAGAGATGTCGGGAGAGAAGGGCATTGACTACTGCTAGCAACCATGGGATAGTTAATAATTTCAAGGCAGTGCTTTTCCTTCGCAGTTTCCGCCGATGGTACATAGGTTTGCTTACCGCCATCACCCGGTCATATGCCATTAGGCACAAGTGCAGAACAGATGAAGTGGATAAAAACACTTCTGAAAAGAGCAGTACTGAGTAATAGGCTTCTCCCCGCTTAAGCAATGGCATCTGATTAGAATATAATGTCCACTCTATGTATAAATACAAAGGAATGCATACAACTCCAACGAGAATGTCTGTGATTGCTAAGGAGAATATGTAGTACTTTATGACACCATTTGGCGCCTTCCTTGATATACTGATGCAACACACCAAGGCATTCGATAATATGCAAATAATTCCCAAGAGTGAAAATACAGGAATCACAATTTTAATGTCGACAATATAATGTGACATGACTGTTGTAAGCTTGATGATTCTCCCTATCGCTCCTTGCTATTATGTAGATGTAGTTATTGCTCGACGCAAAGCCACAGTGTTTTGCAGCATGGATTTGCTAGTCCACGCGCCGTTCTCTACTAGGCTACTTTTACTACAATGGCCAAAAACACCCTCTTACACATTCGCGATGACACATGTGCAGGTCAATACACAATGCATTGGTATTACTACAATGATCATAAACTCCGTCTTACACAATCGTGATGACACATGTGCATACATGTATAGATCAATAAACAATGTATTTGCATTTACAGATTAAGGCCCAAGTCAAACATCGTTCTTCTAATGCGCTGAATCAAATACAATTAAGTGTGACAGTGGAGCGAGGCTGGAACGACGTTGAGCCAAACGTCGCTCTAAATATGCCGTTCCACATATAAATTGAATCAAAAGACAAGTGAATGAGCAACTCTGGCAAATGAAAGCATAGCAACAAATGCTGTCTGCACCTTGAAAATGGCTTTAGTGGATTGCAGTAAAATTGAAAAATTAAACGAACCTACCTGTAGGTGAAGTTTGATTGAAATTCTGTAAGTCATCGGCCGAGACCGGAGGAGCTGTGCGAGATAGTGCGTCGCGATGCATGTGAACCAGTCTTTAGAGAAGTAAATGTATCAATGACAAGTTAAAAAAGGAAAGGGTAGGGAATAAATTGTGACGGGAGGGCGCACAGCTCCTCCGGTCTCGGCCGATGACTTACAGAATTTCAATCAAACTTCACCTACAGGTAGGTTCGTTTAATTTTTCAATTCTATTACGTCATCGGCCTAGCTCCCTGCGGAGCTGTACGAGATTTTAGAGCTGACATTGAGACATTTACTTTTGGACTATAAACGTAATATACAATAAAGTCTCGAACA